>OX387254.1:527814-560314 GCA_947562095.1 Branchellion lobata
CAATTGACTAACAGTTTAACAAAAGTCTTTAGCAGAGCAATCTTGAACAGAGTGTCCTGAGAGCTGTGCAACAATTTGGTTGCATTAGATTAACCGAATGGTGTGCTCTTCTGAACAACTCCTTCTTTTTTTTTTCTTCATCATCATCATCATCTTCTTCTTCTTCTTCTTCTTCATCATCATCATCATCTTCTTCTTCTTCTTCTTCTTCTTCTTCTTCTTCTTCTTCTTCTTCTTCTTCTTCTTCTTCTTCTTCTTCTTCTTCTTCTTCTTCTTCTTCTTCTTCTTCTTCTTCTTCTTCTTCTTCTTCTTCTTCTTCTTCTTCTTCTTCTTCTTCTTCTTCTTCTTCTTCTTCTTCTTCTTCTTCTTCTTCTTCTTCTTCTTCTTCTTCTTCTTCTTCTTCTTCTTCTTCTTCTTCTTCTTCTTCTTCTTCTTCTTCTTCTTCTTCTTCTTCTTCTTCTTCTTCTTCTTCTTCTTCTTCTTCTTCTTCTTCTTCTTCTTCTTCTTCTTCTTCTTCTTCTTCTTCTTCTTCTTCTTCTTCTTCTTCTTCTTCTTCTTCTTCTTTTTCTCACAGTGTACATCGCTTTTGAACGTTTTTGAACAGTGTGGAATCAGCGCTACATAAATGATTTGACTAGATCACATTAAAGTATCCTTCTTTGAGGAACTGTTGCACATTGTCGCTTCGGTTACATTTACAAAATGAAAGCCCCACAGAACACATGAAGACAATATATTTTTGAGGCGTTAAGTTTACACAATGAAGAAGTCATATTGGTTTGGAAGAAAGCTGATGAAGCTTTTCTGAAATCAAAATGACCCTCGTTGAACTTAACGAAGCAGCCTCCGCTGAAAACGTCTGTTACAGCCCTTGTGAGCATGGATAACCGTACGAAAGTGAGGTGATATAGAGCAAGGTAAGTATGAGAAGAAACATTAGAACTCTGATCTGTAAAGACTATGTTTGGGTGGTAGTGTGGATAAAGGAGGAAGGCATTCGAAGAACAAGATGGCAACAGACATGACGCGTAGAAGATATTGGAGAATTATGTTTAAAAACCATAAAACAGCTAAAAAACCATTTTAAAAAATCTGAGCCATTGAAGCTCAAAAAATAATAAAATTTGAAAATAAAATTTAAAAAACCTACCAGAGTTATATGCAATGATGAAAAATTCAAATCAAATTAACAACACTCAACTATTTCTCTACGAAAAAATGTTTCTAAAACGACCACTAAACTTCAAAACGCTGAGCTAATTTGGGGGTAGTTATGTCTAGTTCGGATCAGGTAGGGTTCAAGAGTTCTTATTACCCCATACTGAACAAACAACGCATTATTTTACTTGGTCATTTGACTTTTTTTCTTATTCATTTTTCTTATTGATTGCTCTTTTTAAAGTTTTTGCTACTTTCATAAAAATTGATATCTAGTTTAACTTTTGTTAAATTGGCATGCGGTTGACAATTTTATTAGAAAACTATAGATTTCTCATTTGTTTAAACATTTTTCATCAGATCTCAATAGTTAATTTTTCTTATTATACTTATTTTATTTCTAATTATTTCAACACACTTTAAAATGGAATGCGGCAAAATCAGCAAAAAATCTCTGAAGAAAGCAGTAACGTTCAAAGACTACATCTTCTCGAAGTAACTAAATGTGTATCCATCAAACTGGAAAGAATTTTATTTCCATCAAATACAGTAATTTCTAGAATAAAATCTTTCAATATTGTAAATCTTCTTAATTATACTATATTAATATTATAGATCTTCACAATTACAAAATTTGTATAAATTATAATTAAATTATAATTTTAATAATTGTGTTTTTTCAATATAATTTATTTCTTAATAATCTTGATCTTACTGATTTTCAAAATACTCTAATGTACTTCTGCATTCACTTATTACAATGAAGCCACATAATTATTGTACTTTTACAATGCTTATATATAATAATTATACTTCAAAGAATATAAATATAAATTGTTCTCTATGATTATTTTTATAACTTAAGTTGAATAAGTCTTTTAATAAATATCAATTGATGTAATAAATAAACAAAATATAAATAAAAGGATCAATATGAATGATAGTTCATTTCAATTTTTTGAAAAAAAGAGTTTTATTAATTTTATTTCAAAATGGATTGCTCTCAAAAGCAACCCAGCATTATGCCATCGCTGGTCAACATGACATGACATAGAAAACATACGCCAAACTGAATTTTTCCCCAGGAATTTTTTGAGGGCAGTGGTGCTGGGACAGTTGTTGTCACTGTTGATTTGTGGCACGGCTTTGACATCTGGACTGCTGCAGGAACATGATGTGCACATACCCACAGGTGCCAATTGGGTCGTGTCATTGCTGCTGGTGTCAATGGTGTCATGTCAGTGGTGATATCTTGTCAGTGGTGTCATGTCACTGGTGGTGTCTTGTCAATGATGTCATGTCATTTGTGGCAGTGGTGTGTTGACAAGAGTGGTGGTGTTGGATGATTGGTTGGCTCTTAAGATGGTTCTTGAGAGGATGAAATGCAAGTCTTATTCAACTCCAAACGCATCACCAATAAGCAAAATAACACCAATCATATCTACATATCTACCCAACCACTCCACTGAAACGGTTCACGTTCTTGATTGTGTGTATCAAGGCTGACAACAAAACTGTTTCAATTCTAACTTCACTTGACTTGTCAACAGCTTTCGATGCTCTGACCACAATGATGATTGACCACCTCAATTTCCCTTTCAATTTCTTCTTTTAAATCCAAACTCAAAACATATTTATTCAAACTAGCTTATGGTCTTTAATACCTGACTTGTCTTAAAGACTGAATGGGGGCGCCTCAGTTGCTTGTCTTTGCGTTAAACAAATTATATTTATTCTTATTATTATTATGTTTATTATTATTATTATTATTATTATTATTATTATTATTATTATTATTATTATTATGAAAAGAAAGGAGGTGTTTGGTTTTTTATAAATGAATGAAGGGAACACTGGATGGGTGGATGAATGAATGCATGAATGAATGAATGCATGGATGAGCGAATAGATGGATGGATAGTTGAATGGATGGTTAGATGGATGGATAGTTGAATGGATGGTTAGATGGATGAATAAATGGATGGAATGGATGGATGAATGAGAATCTCGAGAGATGACCCTTCCAAAGGACAGTCACTGCTCAACTATGTGCTCCTTGCGTTGGTGTACACGCCATGGAGTGTGGCCAGGGTGGGGTGGAGGGGGTGGTGGTCGGTGGTGCGACAGCGGGGATGGTGGTACGTGCTGCTCGGAGTGGTTGAGGTGGAAGCTAACTTCATGATCATCAAGGCCTATCAACTCACTTCAGTAACCAGCGTGCAGGTTGTGTGTGTGTGTTTTTTGTGTGTTTGTGTGTGTGTGTGTGTGTGTGTGTGTGTGTGTGTGTGTGTGTGTGTGTGTGGGGGTGGGTGTGTGTGTCACCGCCACCACCTTTTTCATCATCACCACTTTTACCACCACAGCTTCTCGACTGCCTGGCCATTCCAACCATTCTGCTGCTTTCTCGTCGCTTCCTCAAGGCCACTTACGTGTGTGGCAACTATGCGGGAGTGCTCGTCTGTCTCATCGGGGCTGCCACCCTCGTCCTCGCTGACGTCATCACTGACCGATATGACGAAAGAGGAAGAGGAGGAGGAGGAGGAGGAGGAGGAGGTAAGAATGATTATTTCACTCAATATGATAATGACTTCCAATTTCTAACACTACCACCTCCAACCACCACTTTCAACCACATCCCATCCCACATCAGACATCATCAACCGCACACCAGCCATCCATGCACCACACCACCACAGCGTGGAGGGGCATAGCGGGGGACTTGTTGTGCATAGGGGGCTCCCTCTTGTACGGCGCCTTGAACGTGGCGCAAGAGGCGCTGGTGGCCAAGCATGGGAGCGTCGAGTACCTCAGTCTGGTGCCTCTTGTCGCCTCTGTCGTCAGTTCCGTGCAAGTGTCAGTGTGTGTGTGTGTGTGTGTGTGTGTGTGTGTGTGTGTGTGTGTGTGTGTGTGTGTGTGTGTGTGTGTGTGTGTGTGTGTGTGTGTGTGTGTGTGTGTGTGTGTGTGTGTGTGTGTGTGTGTGTGTGTGTGTGTGTGTGTGTGTGTGTGTGTGTGTGTGTGTGTGTGTGTGTGTGTGTGTGTGTGTGTGTGTGTGTGTGTGTGTGTGTGTGTGTGTGTGTGTGTGTGTGTGTGTGTGTGTGTGTGTGTGTGTGTGTGTGTGTGTGTGTGTGTGTGTCCGTCCAAAAGTCAATTTTTTGAAAAAATGATTAATTGGTTGATGAGTCATAGATTGGTTGACCTATCGCAGCTCACTGCTTGAAAGGCATGAACTTGCATCCATCGACTTCAGCGTCACCACCATCTGTTCGTCTTCCGATTGTCTTCTTTGTCTTTCAATTGTCTTCTTTGTCTTCTAGTTGTCATCTATTTATTCTTATCTTCTCCCTTTTTTCCTCCTTCCCACCCTTCTCCTCCCTTCCTTCGCCCTCCTCTCCATCCTATTTTTCTTCTTTTCCTTCCCCATCCTTCTCCTTCTCCTCTCTTCCCTATCCTTCTCTTCCATCTTTTCCCTCACTTCCTCTTCCACCTCCTCCTTCTTCTCCTCCTCCACCTTCTCTTCCTCCTCTTCCTCCTTCTTTTCTTCCACCTCCTCCTCCACCTCCTCCTCCTTCTCCTTCTCCACCTCCTCCTCCTTCTCCTCCTCCACCTCCTCCTCCTTCTCCTCCTCCACCTCCTCCTCCTTCTCCTCCTCCACCTCCTCCTCCTTCTCCTCCTCCACCTCCTCTTCTACCAACACCACAGGGCTCTCCCTGTTCTTGTTCACTCTCTGCATGTTTTTCTTCTACTCCACCCTTCCTTACGTCATCAACACCACCTCCGCCATCAACGCCAACCTAAACCTCCTCTCTTCCGACGTCTTCTCCCTCGTCATTGGTATTTTCCTCTTCCACTATCAGGTGCTTGTGTATATATATATATATATATATATATATATATATATATATATATATATATATATATATATATATATATATATATATATATATATATATATATATATATATATATATGTGTGTGTGTGTGTGTGTGTGTGTGTGTGTGTGTGTGTGTGTGTGTGTGGATGTGTGTGTGTGTTGCATATTATCTCTGACTTCCACCACTGACAGTTCCACTGGCTACATTTCGTTTCTTTCTTTCTCATCATCATCGGCGTCATCATCTACAACGTCTTCTCGCGTAAACAATCGTCATCATCGCCATCTTCGTCGCCAGCTTTGCGTCCTTGTGATCGAGATCAGTCTGACGTCATTTTCAACCCTTCTTCATCACTCCCCATTCCCTCACCCACCACCACCCTTCCTATTTCATCATCACCCACCACCACATCTCCATTCTCATCCCCCATTCTCAAACTCGTCGAACCCCTTCCGAACGTCATTGTCACATCGCTTTGAACCACCATCATAGCCATGACCATCATCATCATCATCATCATCATCATCATCATCATCATCATCATCATCATCACCACCCCACACCCACCTTAGCACGACCTCATCGCCTCCCACCATCCACCTACATACGTACCTCAACCTCTTCCATCATTCCTTTTCTGTTCATTTTCCGATTCTCCAATCTCCACTTGCTCCTCCATCCACAATGCACCACGGTCACATCGACCCGCCTTGCAATGTCACGCAGACACCCTTCTACATATCATCGCTGCGTCCTTAGCATGTTTTATAGGAAATTTTATGTCTTAGGGAACAATGCCGAATATTCACATAGGGCTTCTTGCAGTGAAAAATAAACGCTCTTACAGGGTTGCTTGAAAGCGCACAAGAATCGTTTGAACGTTTACAAGGGCTGTTTGAACACAAGGAAGCGATCTTTTGAGTTCCTATATAAGTAAGGTCGTTTGTCTCAAGCAACAAAGTTGACCGAAGTGCTGGACGATAATTATTTAGCGCCGTCCATCGCTGCAGTGGACTGAACACGTGGATGAGAGCGAACGATGTTGGTGTGCAAGCCTCAAGCTGGACATGTAGGCACCTGCTGACCTGCCTTGGGCGAAGTGTGGTTGGAGGCAGTTGTTTCAAGCGAGCTGAAATTGAGGAGGGCTCAGCTAGAGCAAGTCGTGAAAGAAATCGTTTAAGAGCATAAAATCTGCAGCTCCTACTAAGTTGTTGAGCTCACAGGACTCGCTTCTCCACATCTGCGCTTACAGCCGAATGAGTAGCGTACAAGCTGCGAGGCTTAGGGTTCGATGTACTCAAGTTTGATTTTAAAAAGCAGTTTCAATTGAAACAGACGCCTTGATAGAGTGACTTACTCATTAACAGCCCAGCAGCGAGGAAAACAGCTCCCGGTTCGCCTCATCATCACAATTTTGAAGAATGCAGATATTAGCTTTTAGATGAAAGTTGAACAATTTAATGAACGAATGTGTATGAAGAGTGCTGTCTTGAACATTGGAAGTGGCTGAACGAATGAAACGGCATAATCTGAACTATACAAATCTTTACTCAAATTAGCAAATGATAAGAACGATAAAAAAAGAATAATTAATTTAATAATAAGATTAGCAACAATAATAAAAGAAATAATGGAATGACGATAGTGAGGATTCAGACGGGGGGGAGGATACGTGGGGGAGGGCAGGCACGCAACCACCACACGAGCGACAGCAGGAACAGCAATGACAAGCAGACACTGATGCCGTAAAAACTGCTGCCATGGAAACCGTTGTTGTAGATTTTCTTACACTGGAGGGCCCTGTGGTGGAGATTGCTGTCATGGAAACTGCTGGAATGATGAAAAGCAAAAAAATTCAAAATTTTTAATGTTATTCAATTCATGTGGCTGCATTGGCCGATAGACACACCGCTTGAGGCCTTACCTGGCATCTCCTTGACCTATTTCCTTCCGTCTCCGCAACGATACTCCGGTCTATGAAGGAAAAGAAAAAATGGGAAAAAGAGGAATTGGAAGTTTGTGTGGGTTTGAAGCTCACAAACAGCACCATCAATGAACTGACAAACTATCCCAGACAAACAATACATCCACCACCACCAGCACCACCACCACCACCACCACCACCACCAGCACCACCACCACCACCACCACCACCGACATGGGGATGTAGCACGTGAGTGGCCTGGGGCAGACACACCTTCATCTTTTCAATTTTTTCAACAACCATTAAACTCCTTTCCAGCCTCTCTTTCTCCTTCTTCTCCCCTTCCAACTTCCCCCTCTCCTCCTTCTCTTCTTCCAACCTCCCCCTCTCCTCCTTCTCTTCTTCCAACCTCCCCCTCTCCTCCTTCTCTTCTTCCAACCTCCCCCTCTCCTCCTTCTCTTCTTCCAACCTCCCCCTCTCCTCCTTCTCTTCTTCCAACCTCCCCCTCTCCTCCTTCTCTTCTTCCAACCTCCCCCTCTCCTCCTTCTCTTCTTCCAACCTCCCCCTCTCCTCTTTCTCTTCTTCCAACTTCCCCCTCTCCTCCTTCTCTTCTTCCAACCTCCCCCTCTCCTCTTTCTCTTCTTCCAACCTCCCCCTCTCCTCCTTCTCTTCTTCCAACCTCCCCCTCTCCTCCTTCTCTTCTTCCAACCTCCCCCTCTCCTCCTTCTCTTCTCGCAGTTTTTCCTGCAACACCTCATTCTTCTCCTCCATCTCCTCCCTCTCTCTCAACACCTCTGCCACCCTCCCTCTCAACTCCACCACCTCCTTCTTCACCCCCTTCAACTCCGCCCGCAGCCTCCCTGTCTCACTTCCCCTCTCCGCCTCCTCGTCCTCCTTCGTTCGTACCTGGCATGGTGGTAGTGAAGAAAACGGATGAAAAAATTATGATAATAATAAATAATAATGATAATAATAATAATAATAATAATAATAATAATAATAATAATAATAATAATAATAATAATAATAATAATAATAATAATAATAATAATAATAATAATAATAATAATTATTATTATTATTATTATTATTATTATGGTAACTCACCTCAAGCTTCAATTCCCTAACCATCTCTCTCATGGAAGTCTGCTCCATCTCAAAAACTTCTGATGGTGGTGGTGATGATGAGGACGATGATGATGATGGTGGTGATGATGATGATGAAGAGGAGGATGATGGTGATGATGATGATGATGATGATGATGGTGATGATGAAGAGGAGGATGATGATGATGCATGGGCGAAAAAAGAGTGAAGTTATGACGCATCACACCGATCTGCTGGGAGAAGTGGGACCTCAACTTGAGCAAACTGCGTGGTGGATGGTGGGGATGGGATGGAGGGATGGAGGAAGGGATGGATGGAAAAAAGGAATGAGTTGAGTGGAATGGATAGAAAATGAATGGATGAAATGAATGGGCTGAAGAAAAAAGATGGAAGAGTAGGAGAGAATGAATGGATGTGGAGGAAGAGATGGATGGGATGGATGTATTGGAAGAGATGGAAGGATGGATGTGGAGGAAGAGATGGATGGGATGGATGTATTGGAAGAGATGGAAGGATGGATGTGGAGGAAGAGATGGATGGGATGGATGTGGAGGAAGAGATGGATGGGATGGATGTATTGGAAGAGATGGAAGGATGGATGTGGAGGAAGAGATGGAAGGATGGATAGAGAATGGGATGGATTGTTAAAGACGGATGCACTTGAGTTCAGCTTGCAGCCTGCTTCTGAAGGAGGCGACCACACGTCCACTCAAGTCCCCCTTGAGCGCCTCCACCGCAAGAGTGTCCCCCTCCTCCAGTGCCTCCTGCAGTCTCCACACCAGTGCCACCACCTCGTCCCTCACCTCCTCCACCCCCTGTGTGGCCACATGCCTCGTTGACGCCTGCTCAACCACACCCACCACTACATCCATAGCAACATCAACAACATCAACACCACCAACAACGACAGTAACACCACCAACAACAACAGCAACACCACCAACAACAGCAACACCACCAACAACAGCAACACCACCAGTAGCAACAACAGCAACAACACCACGAACAACATCAACAACAACTTGAGCACTCTCGGTGGCTTGAGCCTCCAGCAAATCTTGCAACTCGTCATGCATGAGTGGAGAAGGCAGTGCCAGAGAAGTCAACTGACGTGGTTGTCGTTGCAGCAGTTGATACGGTAGTGCCGTTGCTACTATTTTGTTGTTGCTGTAGCTGTTTCTATGGCAACGCTGCTTCCGCGTTTTTTATGGTTTCTATGTTGTTGTTGTTGTTATTGCTATTATTTTTTTGTTACTATTGCTATTATTTTGTTGTTGCTATGATAGCGCTGTCGTTGTTGCTATGGCAGTGCTGTTGTTGTTTCTATGGCAGTGCTGTTGTTGTTGCTATGGCAGTGTTTTTATTAAGTTATTTTAGTGGTTGCTAAGTTATTGCACGAGTGATGACAAGAATTGGTTCACAAACCATAGACTGGGAGAGTTCAGAGAAAAGGGAGGGTGGTTGGGAGGTGGCATGGATCGGAGAGGACTCAGGACTGCCACTCTGGTGTTTGTCTGGCGGCCTGTGTGTTTGTGTATGTGTGATTATGTCTGTGTATATTTGATTGTGTCTGTGGTTGTGGCTTTACAGCTGTGTATGTATTTTTGTACGTGTGTGCGCCTGTGTTAGTGTACAACCATGCTGACCTTATGGCTTCCTCTTGCACCTCCTTCAGCTGCTTCCTCATCACCTTCAGACCATCGTCATCATCGTCATCATCATCATCACCATCATCATCATCATCATCATCATCATCGTCATGTTCGGACCACCTCAAGAGTCCTATTCAATTCTTGGTTGAGTTGCTCTTGCATCTCCAAGGCAGTGGCCTTCTGTTACAGGTGAGGAGTTCGAGGTGAGGTGAAACAATATGCATGCAATCCCATTAAACAAATCATTTTCAAGCATGTGACAACAACAACAACAACAACAACAACAACAACAACAACAACAATGATTATTAATTCATCTGAGACCCATTCTCAACAAAAAATAACAAAAACAACAAATAATAACAGTCATCGAAACAACCTCTGTGTACAGCGTTTTGTACATCTCAACACTCTTCTCACACCTGCCCTTCTCCTCCTGTTGACCCATTCGTCCAATCAACCACAACATACCATCCATCCATCCAATCAACCACAACATACCATCCATCCATCCAATCAACCACAACATACCATCCATCCATCCAATCAACCACAACATACCATCCATCCATCCAATCAACCACAACATACCATCCATCCAAATAACAACAACAGCAACAACAACTCACCATGACGACATTGAAGTTTTGTTTGATTGACTGGGTACTCTCCTCCGCTAGCATCCTTTCCCTCTGCTCCTGCGTCCACTGTGTGTGTGTGTGTGTGTGTGTGTGTGTGTGTGCGTATGTGTGTGTGTGTATGTGTGTGTGCGTATGTGTGTATGTTTGTGTGTAGTGAAGGTGCTGGGTCCGATTTCTGAAAACGAGAATAGCAGAGCTGTCGTACAAAGCTCATGTCACTATGAAAATGTGTGCGGATGCTCTCTTCTCCATCAATCTCTCCAAAAACAAAAAACTTTCACAGCGACACGTCAACTTAACTGCTGTACATAGAAACCCTGGCAGACAGCGAAAATCTCTCTGAAAGCGCCATAATAGCCAGAGAAATGGCAGATACAGCATCGACCTTGCTGTTCTATCTATGGATGACTTCAGAATCACAAAAGGTCTTTTCTATGGCGAATTTCCCTCCATAATAAAACAGCAGCACAGGCCGAAGAAGTTCAAGGACAGTGCGAAGAACATCTTATGTGAGATAGAGAGCTACTGATGGGTGGGAAACCCTGACTAAAGACCGCAAACGACGTTGCCTTCTTCGAGTCTAACAAAGTTGCTCATGCGGTGGTTAAAAGAACCTGCAAGAAGGGCGAACCTCTGCCTATTGTCGACTCCTGGACCAGGAGCTGTGATGTTTGTGGTAGATGTTTTCTATCGAGTGCAGGCCTCGTTAATCACATGAATACCCATGGGAACCAGACATCTACAACTGTCTCAGTTGTCAGTCTCTCATCAGTTGGACATGGAAATCTTCCTCAGACCTGTTCCGTATGTAGAAAAGTCAGCAAGTCAGCAGGAGGGCCCAAAAGACACTTCAAGATCCATGGAACCACTGCTCCTGTGATTGACAAGCAGGAGTTTGACTGCCATCTCTGCCACAATAAGTGTAATTCTCTTGCCGGATCAAAGAGCCCCCTGAGAGCTCATGAGAGCAACAGTTGACGAGTTGATGTGGAAGGAAGGACTACCGGCTGGCAAGATGGAGCAACTGCCACACATTTTCGTGCATGAGCGATGAACCTTGTTCTGTGTGTGATCGACTTGTTGCTTCAGTTGTGAGATGGCGTCCTCGGATGTTGCCATGGCGACCTGCAACTCGTCACACTCCTGCTGTAGCTGCTGCACTCGACTGCGTTGTCCCTCCCCCTCCCTAACCTCCTGCCGCAGCCGCTCCAACTCATCCTCCCGTCTGTGTGTGTGTGTGTGTGTGTGTGTGTGTGTGTGTCTGTGTGTACGTTTATGTGCGTTTTTTTTTAATTTATGTGTGAATGTATGTATGAATGAATGCATGTATGTATGTTTGAGTGTAGGTGTATGTAGGAGCACCTTTTGAGCAGTGCTTCAAGGTCTTGTTGGTGTCTGGAGTGGTCGTCAAGAACAGTCTTCATGGCAACCTTCTGTTGCAGCAGGCATCTGTTGCTCTCCTCTGCATCAGACAGTCTCCACAACAAACAATCCCTGTGAAGAGTTGGTATTGTTGTTAGTGAGTGTGCTGTTTAAAGTTGTCACTATTGTTATTGTTGTTTTCTGTGATAGTTGTTTTCAAAAACTCACAGACGGTCAGCTGTTGAAGGTATTGATGAGTCATCAAATACTTCATGTTCCAGTTCTCTAGAGTTGTCTGTGTGTGTGCAGGTATGTGTGCAGGTATGCATTAAGAGCAGGCATGCAGAGTTGCTAACAAATGGTGTCCTCAGCAGGTTCTGTGTGACTGTTTGTCATGTCAGAGAAGCTGTGGTGGTGGATGGATGTACATGATACAATGAGGGAATGCTCAGAGAATACAAAGTGAAAAACACAGAAGATACAAAAAAAATGCACAGAAGATACAAGAAAAATGCACAAAAGATGCAGGGAGGAATGCACAGAAGACACAGGGAGGAATGCACAGAAGATACAGGGAGGAATGCACAAAAGATACAGGGAGGAATGCACAGAAGATACAGGGAGGAATGCACAGAAGACACAGGAAGGAATGCACAGAGGATACAGGGAGGAATGCACAGAAGATACAGGGAGGAATGCACAGAGGATACAGGGAGGAATGCACAAAAGATACGAAGAGGAATGCACAGAGGATATAAACAGAAGTGTACCATGGATGGTCACGTTGAGAGGCAGTCCAAGAGAGCATGAGAAGTCGGAAGGACTGCCAGTCCAACAGACCTCCTTGGAAGTGCCTCTGCAGGTCCTCCTTCACCTGCATGCATGTGAAGGCATTGCTATTTTTAGATACAATGTTGCTTGAAGGTTTTTTTGTTGATAATGTAGTCTCATGGAGCAGGTGTAAGCAACTTGTTGAGCAATGCCAATGAAGTTTGAAATCAAACACCTTTCCAATTCAAAAGAATATTTTTGATAATAATAATAATAAGTAATAATAAAAATAATAATAACAATAACAAGTAAAAACTAATTATTAGCTTACTTAATAACTTAAATGTAATTAAGCATATTGTACATATTGTATCAAGCGTTGTATACTGCATATTTCTGCATTATTCAATGCGTTTGCAGAGTGTACGAATAACAAAATTATGTGTGCAGTAACTTGCGCTTCTTTTTAAAAGGGAACATTATAATGTAGGTTACACCAACGAAGATTCATCCTTGGATGAATAAAACGTTCTTACGTTTTCGTCAATGCATGAAGCAGACGTCTCCAAGTAGGAAATCAAGTCGGAAGTCCTCAAAAGACCCTGGTGGTTCTTGGGACAAGAGCTGTAAATTAGCCTCACAGCCTTCTCGTCAGGACACTCTGAGGTACTGCTCGACATGCAAATTCACTTTTAAAAAACTTTCAAAATAATTAATTGAATTTTGATTATATTTTTGAAATAAAATGTATTTTGAAAAGCAGTGTCAAGTTTCATGGGCAGAGCGAAATCAAAAATTCGTTCGAAAGCGAAAGGCGCAACTTGCAAAATGAAAGACTGTGATTAAGAAGAAGTTCACTTCATACATTGATTTCGAAAAAAAAATTTTTTTAATCAACTATAAATTTTATAAAATATTCTTTTTTTATCAATAAAAATTTAATGACGTATAATCAAAATAGTCAAAATTATCGATAAAGAAATGAATTTAATGAGCATTTTGACGATGGTTGTGTCTTCATTTGTGATTGTTCTTGCAAAATCTGGCACCAAAAATTCAAAAATAACTAGAGGTAATATTATTGAAACTTTCATGAAAATTACATATTGCATGATTGGCGTAAAAAATATTTTGTGCATATGAATTCAACTAATGATATAATTCCATTAATATACCTAGCTCGTCCCCCTGATATTTTGAACTTATTAACTGCTTTCTCGCTAGACCCACAACTTCCCTACTCTATACATAACTTTCCGCCATAACGTCCACTTCCCTAAGTAAAGCTGGTGCGAGAGAATGAGAGGGTGGTGGTGGGGTGTCTGGGGGGCAAAAGGTTGAAAGGGGGGAAGTTCAAATGGACTGACCATGAAGGCAAAAGCGCTCTCAGAAGTGATATGGTGTGTGTTTGGATGTATGGCTGTGTGTTTCTATCTATTTTTATTGCCTTCATCTTTTGTCTTTTCTTTCTCTTTCTCTCATCCCTTTTCACTTTTTTGTTCATTCTTTTCTCTTTTTTTGGATAATTCAATCAAATCATTCGTACACCGCCTTTAAGCAAGCGTTCATGAAGCTCCCACAAGAGCTGTTTTACTCGCTGCTGGGCGACTAAGCCACATGACGTCTGTTCTTTGATTCAATTGCTATTTTCAAATCAAACCTGCTTTTTCCGAGAATCAAAACCTGAGCTTTACACCTCAACAACTTAGCTTGCTACCGACGCAACTATAGACTTCTTCTTTTCTTTCTTATTCTCTTTTTTAATTGCCTCTTTTTTCTCCTCCTTCTCCTTCTCCTCCTCCTCCTTTTTCTCTTCCTCCTCCTCCTCTTCCTCCTCCTCCTCCTCTTCCTTCTCCTTCTCCTCCTCCTCCTCTTCCTCTTCCTTCTCTTTCTCCTCCTTTTCCTCTTCCTCCCTCTTCTCCTCCTTCCCCTCCTCCTCCTCTTCCTCCTTCTTCTCCTCCTTCTCCTCTTCCTCTTCCTCTTTCTCCTCCTCTTCTTCCTCCTTCTCCTCCTCTTCCTCCTCCTCCTCCTCTCCTTAGTTCTCTTCTTCCTCCTTCTCTGCCTTCTTTAATTTTCTTTTTTCCTTTTTTTCTTTCCCTTTTTCTCTTCTTCTTTCTCTCTCTTTCCTTCTTCCTCTTTCTGTCTTCTTTTTCCTTTTATTTCTCTTTCCTGCTCTTCCTTTTTTTTCTTTTTTTTCTTTTTTTCTTTATTCTCTGTCTTCTTCTCCTTTTTAGTCTTCTTCTTTTTATTCTTCCTCTTTTTTTTCTTCCTTCTGCGTCTTTTCTTTTTTTCCTCCTCCGGATTCATTTTTTCTCTTTGATCTTTTTTCATCGTCATTTTTATTCTCTTCCTTCTTTTCCTTCTCTTCCTTTTTTCTCTTTTTTTTTCTCACTTTTTTCTTCCTTATTCATTTCTCCCTTTTTCTTCTTATATTTTTGCTTGCTTATCTTTTTCCTCTTTTTCTTCTTTTTTCTCTTCCCCTTTCTCTCCCTTCTCCTCTCCTTCCCCTTTCTCTCCCTTCTCATCTCCTTCCCCTTTCTCTCCCTTCTCCTCTCCTTCCCCTTTCTCTCTTTTCTCCTCTCCTTCCCCTTTCTCTCCCTTCTCCTCTCCTTCCTCTTTCTCTCCCTTCTCCTCTCCTTCCCCTTTCTCTCCCTTCTCCTCTCCTTCCCCTTTCTCTCTTTTCTCCTCTCCTTCCTCTTTCTCTCCCTTCTCCTCTCCTTCCCCTTTCTCTCCCTTCTCCTCTCCTTCCCCTTTCTCTCCCTTCTCCTCTCCTTCCTCTTTCTCTCCCTTCTCCTCTCCTTCCCCTTTCTCTCCCTTCTCCTCTCCTTCCCCTTTCTCTCTTTTCTCCTCTCCTTCCCCTTTCTCTCCCTTCTCCTCTCCTTCCTCTTTCTCTCCCTTCTCCTCTCCTTCCCCTTTCTCTCCCTTCTCCTCTCCTTCCCCTTTCTCTCTTTTCTCCTCTCCTTCCTCTTTCTCTCCCTTCTCCTCTTCTTCCTCTTTCTCTCCCTTCTCCTCTCCTTCCCCTTTCTCTCCCTTCTCCTCTCCTTCCTCTTTCTCTCCCTTCTCCTCTCCTTCCTCTTCCTCTTCCTTCCTCTCCTCATCTCTCTGCTTCTTTTTCTCCTCATCTCCCTCCTCCCCTTTTTTCTCCTCAGCTTCCATCTCCTTTTCCTTTCCTTCCCCTCAGAAACTTTTAAGCAATGGTTCGATGTTGTTGACCAGAGCCAAGGTGAGCGACACAAACTTCTACAAGTGTGTGGCAAGCACCTCAAGAGGAAGTTACAGCATGTTCCACATCATATACGGTGGCAACCTCTGTGTCTGTTCGCAACAACTTTTTTGTCTGTTCGCAACAACTTTTGTGTCTGTTCGCAACAACTTCTGTGTCTGTTCTCAACAACAACACAAAACCAAACAATACTACAACACAAAAACAACACAAAACCAAAAAACACAACAACAACAACAAGAACAACAAAACAACACTACAAAACTAAACAACACAACAACCACCTCCCAGTCTACAGAGTGGCCAGGTGCGTGATGGAGTTTTCACTGACGTACCGGGTGAGTGCTTGTGGCGTGGGAAGGTTGAAAGTTGGTGAGGTTTTGCAGCGCCTGTGTGGCCGTCTCAGCAACAAGTGCCCCTTCACTGCACACGCCACCTGTGGCGCTCCCACCAAAAATTTCAAAGTTTGTGTGTGTGTGTGTGTGTGCATGTATGTGTGAAAGGGTGTGTGTGTATGTGTGCATATATGTGTGCATGTATGTGTACGTGTATGTGTGCATATATGTGTGCATGTATGTGTACATGTATGTGTACGTGTATGTGTGCATGTATGTTTGAAGGAGTATGTGTATGTGTTCATGTATGTGTGCCTGTCTGTGTGCATATATGTGTGCAAAAATGGGGGCATCTATGTGTGCATGTATGTGTGCATGTATGCGTGCATATATGTGTGCATGTATGTGTGCATGTATGTGTGCAAGGATGTATGTATATATTTGTGAATCACGAGATTCAAACACGCGAATTGACACAAGAAGGCACTCACACACCACAGCACTACATGCAAAAGCCTGCATTGCTGGGAGGTTTGAGGATTGGAGATGTGGAAGAAAATGACGAAAACAAAGAAGACGAAAACAAAGAAGACGAAAACAAAGAAGACGAAAGAAAAGAAGACGAAAACAAAGAAGACGAAAGAAAAGAGGAAGGAAACAAAGAGAAAGAAAAAATATACAAAAGAGGAAAAGTAAAAAGAAGGCAGAAGAAAAGAGTGGGCGAAAGGACGCGAGTGACGGTGGTGTTGGTGCTACACCCCTTGGAGGGCTTCAGGCCTGCCTCCTGCCACGTGCAATGCATCAAGGAACAGTTCGTGAAACACTTTAGCAACATTGTCAGTTTTTGTGTGTGTGTGTGTGTGTGTGTGTGTGTGTGTGTGTGTGTGTGTGTGTGTGTGTGTGTGTGTGTGTGTGTGTGTGTGTGCATGTATGTGTGTTGGAATTGACAAGAAGCTAGAAAAATAAAAAAACGCCAAAACAGAAAACCACACAACACTCTACCACACATCAGACCCAACACCACACCATCCACCACAGGGAGGCAAGCTGGTGGCTGGTTTGCTTCTTCACGAAAGGAACCTGTCCAACTCACTCTTGGGTCACATGCGCTTGGACTTTGCCAGCTCCGTCAGGTCTCCACGCCTGGTGGCAGAGTGTCAGAGAGGTTTCGAGCTGAGAGAAGGCATCGTGTGTCGTAAGTGGTGGAAGATAAATGATCTGTCGTGGTGCTTCCTCGTGCCAGTGATTTGGTTTCAAACCACCCTTTGGACCAAATTATACCACACCACACGTCTTCCATCTTACGTCATCCTACTAGGCCAGATCAACATAGCACACTTTACTACATTTCAACAAACACACCCACCATACCACACCACACCACACCACACCACACCACACCACACCACCCCACACCACGCCACACCACACCACACCACACCATACCACACCACACCACGCCACACCACACCACACCACACCACACAACACCACACCACATCACACCACACCACACCACCCCACACCACACCACACCACACCAAACCACACCACACCACACCACACCACACCACACCACACCACCCCACACCACACCACACCACACCAAACCACATCACACCACACCACACCACACCACACCACACCACACCACACCACGCCACACCACACCACATCACACCACACCACACCACACCACACCACACCACGCCACACCACACCACACCACACCACGCCACACCACACCACACCACACCACACCACACCACACCACGCCACACCACACCACACCACGCCAAACAGTTCCTTGTCAGCCAGGTCACTACTCGGAGGGAAGCAGTAGTGATAAAAAGAAGAGCGGAAAGTGCAAAAGGTGTCCAGAAGGAAGCTTCCAGAAGCAGTATGCCTCCTCCTTCTGCACTCCATGCACTCCTTCCAGCTCCTTCTCTCCCGCTGCCTCTGTCGACCCTTCCGCATGCGAAAGTGTGTGCACATGGTGCTAATTACTGGCGCTATTGGGTTGTTTTTTAGTTGTTGTTGTTGTTGTAGTTGTTGTTGTTGGATTGTTGCACTCTGTTGTTGTTCTTGTTGTTGGATTGTTGCTGGGTCTTTGTTGGCGTGGTTGTCTATGTTGCTGCTATCGGATATGTTGCGGTCTTTTTGTTGTTTCTGTTGATGATGTCACGAACAGGAGTGACTTCCAGTTCAGCTGCCCAATGAAAAAGTTTAAGGTTCACTTGAAGTTAATCATAAGCATGATGACTCAGCTCAAGAGCAAAGTGATGAACTTTGATAACTTATCAGTGGTTCAGACACACTCAGAAACTGGGGAACGATGATCAGTCGGTAGAACAGAGTGGTCTGACACAATACCTCATCCACACTGTTTTGTTATCACAGGAAAGTTATCACCAAATTATTTGGTGGAACTAGGTCACTATTTGTTGCGGTTCAATGTTGTTTCCATCTTTCAAAGTGTTTTTGTATTTGGTGGTGTTGTATTCTTTGTCGCTAAAGCTGTTCAAATTATTGTTTTTTGCTGTGATTTCATCAAAAACTATGGTGGCAAAGATTAATCGGTGGTATCAAACAACGTTTCGGGATATCTCACATACGCACACACACGCACGCACACACACACACACACACACACACACACACACACACACACACACACACACACACACACACACACACACACACACACACACACACACACACACACACACACACACACACACACACACACACACACACACACACACACACACACACACACACACACACACACACACACACACACACACACACACACACACACACACACACACACACACACACACACACACACATACACACACACACACACACACACACACACACAAACACACACACATACAAAGAAATCCCTGCAAGCAAGACAGTGTTGTGGAGTTCGAATTTCATCATCATCGTAGTATCGTCGCTCGTGTTCTTCGTCGTCTGCTTCCTGCTGCTGTAACTACACCACTGCTACTACTACTACGACGACTACTACTACTACTACTACTACTACTACTACTACTACTACTACTACTACTACTACTACTACTACTACTACGACTACTACTACTACTACTACTACTACTACTACTACTACTACTACTACTACTACTACTACTACTACTACTACTACTACTACTATTATTATTATTATTACTGCTGCTACTACCACCCCCACCATCACCACCATCACCACCACCATCACCACCACCACCACCAGTTTCGTGGGTTTTTTGCTACCATGCTGCAAGACAGGCCAAGGCATTCAGTATCAGCCACTGCCTGTGAGTGACGGCTGCACACCACACCACACCAGAGACACTTCACCACCACACCCATCGTTCTAATCTTTCGTTGTCACACTCATCTCACTCCATACAATCTCACTTCCACCTCCAATTTTTTCCTGATGAAAGCGTCAAAACAGTTATTTCCACCAAACATATGCTTCAAGAGGATTGATGTGAGAATGTTTGAGGATAATTTAACATCAAAACTCCATGTGCTTAAGCCATCCTTTCATCGTTTCATTCCCATCCATCCCCACTCCTCTTTCCACATACTCACCCATTCGTTCATCCCATCATCTATCCCTCTCACCATCCTCCCTCCCATTATTTTCTTTTCACCATCCCTCCACCCCTCTCCAACCATCTTCCACCATCTCCCCTCCCCCCATCTCTCCTCCCCCCATCTCTCCTCCCCTCAGAGCTTGCCACCTTCCACCTTGGCCAACGCCACTTTCCTGCATTCTTCCATTCCTTACGCCTACACCCCCCTCCCTTTCCACTCGCCTCGTCTTCCTCTCTTACACCCTTTCTCCCAACCAGCCACTCTCAACAGTTATCCTCAAGCTCCTTCTTCCCTCCAATCCTTTCTTCCTCATGCATACTCTCCATCTTTCCATCCCTCCCCCATCCAAAACAACAACAACTCACCTTTCTCCTCCCTCATAGACATCCCATCCAAACATGACACTTCTCTCTTTCCCCTCCATGCCACCACCACTCGAAATACTTCTAACTCTTCGAAAACTAGCAACAAATCGGCTTGTGTGCAGCCAGCCAATCACAACGACCCTTTCACCAAACCACGCCCCCCTCACACATCTCCTTCCGATCCACTTTGTCGACTGAAAATCAAAGACACCACGTGAGTTCATTGTGACGTCATTGTGAGGTTGCTTTAAAGTTGTTGACACCAGACTGGCTGTCACGTCGCTTAACCCCCCTCCCACTTTTTTCGATTCTTACTCCCACTTCTTCCTCCAACTCCTTCCTTCACTCCTTCTTCTTCCAACTCACCCCCCCCCCTCACTCCTTCTTCCAACTCACCCCCCCCTTTCACTCCTTCTTCCAACTCACCCCCACTTCCTCCCCCCCCCCCCTCACTCCTTCTTCCAACTCACCCCCCCCTTTCACTCCTTCTTCCAACTCACCCCCACTTCCTCCCCCCCCCCCTCACTCCTTCTTCCAACTCACCCCCCCCCTTTCACTCCTTCTTCCAACTCACCTCCCCCTTCACCTCTTTTTCCAACTCCCTTCCATTCCTTCCAACTTCCTCCTTCCCCATTCCCTCACGTGACAACACTTCCCAACGCTCCAGGTCACGTGACGAAACCACTCGTGATATTTCGGTCTTTCCCCCCGTCACCAGGGAACTCAGACAACCAGCAAACTTCACAGTTTCTCACACCAGGCTGCGCCCCAACTTTCACAACCCCATTCCACTTTTTCCTTTTTCTCTTCCTCATCCTTCTTCTCCTCCTCTTCCTCTTCTTCCTCCTCCTCCTCCTCCTCCTCCTCCTCCTCCTCATTTCTCCAGAACCCCAAAAAACCCCCACACACACTTCATACCCCTACACCACCCATCGCACTACATTGAACCACACCACAGAGAGCCGCACCACCCACCACACCACTTACCACACCACCCACCACACCACCCACCACACCACCCACCACACCACCCACCACACCACCCACCACACCACCCACCACACCACCCACCACACCCCCTACCACAACACATAGAGCCACACTTAAAACCGCTTCGGTCATCTTCACCACTCCCTTCTCAGCGCCTTCCTCACAGGTTCACCAACTTTCTACTCTCTTCCTTTACATCTATTTTTCTTCTCTTCTTTTTTCTTTTTCTCTATTTTTATTTTTATTTTTTGTTTTTCACCCTCCTTTTCCAACTTCTCTTTACACCATTTCCATAAACTTCCCATGCCTTCCTTTCCTTCTCACTCTGTATAACTTTCACTCGCTTCCTCTCCCTCACTCTCCTCACCTCTTTCACTTCTCTTCATCTCTCTCGCATTCGTACATTCGTACATCCATACATGCATACATCCATACATTCGTACATCCATACATCCATGCATCCATACATGCATACATCCATACATCCATGCATCCATACATCCATACATCCATACATTCGTACATTAATTGATGCATTTTTCTACCCTGAACCCTCATTCATCCATGCATACATTTGAGCTTCCATACTTCCACCCATGCATGCATGCATGCATGAATTCATTCATACATCCCGTATGCATCCATTCAGCGAAAGAAAAGAGTTTGAGAGATGTGCTATAATGAAGACACGTCATGGCGTAGAGCAGGAAAATGGTCTCAGAGGAGGACAGGTGCAAGGAAGCACACAAGCAACTAAACAGAGAAACATACAAGCAACCAAACAGAGAGACACACAAGCAACCAAACAGAGAAACACACAAGCAACCAAACAGAGAGACACACAAGCAACCAAACAAAAAGACACACAAGCAACTAAACAGAGAAACACACAAGCAAACAAACAGAGAGACACACAAGCAACGGAACAAAGAAACACACAAGCAACCAAACAGAGAGACACACAAGCAACGGAACAGAAAAACACACAAGCAAACAAACAGAGAGACACACAAGCAACGGAACAAAGAAACACACAAGCAACCAAACAGAGAGACACACAAGCAACGAAACAGAGATACACACAAGCAACCAAACAGAGAGACACACAAGCAATGGAACAGAGAGACACACAAACAACCAAACAGAGAGACACACAAGCAACCAAACAGAGAGACACACAAGCAACCAAACAGAGAGACACACAAGCAATGGAACAGAGAGACACACAAACAAGCAAACAGAGTGACACACAAGAGATGAGAGAAAAACTGATACAAATGATAACACAGCAGTACGAAAGGGGAAGGACGGAAGACATTACGGATCACAGCTCCTCCTTCTGTTCCTCAGATTCATACTCCCCCTGAATGGAACAGCCAACTACTCATCATCTTTCTACGTGGATTTTCTCCCGTCTAATTTTATCGGAACATTAATAGTTATTCAATATAAGCTATGATTCAATTCTGAATTTCTGAGATTCATCAATTTGATTATAGTCAATTGAACACACAATTGACAGTTCTCAGGACATTCAGTTATTGTTGATTTCATTTTTTTTCTATCATTTCGATTGTTCACCATGTTCTGTACCATTTTCAGCATTTGTCTGGATTTGTTTTAATAAAGACTATAGAAAAAAAGAAAAAAAACCTTTTACAGCTGAAACCATATTTCCGTCGGGAATTGAACCCTCAAGCGTTACAGCTGAGTTCTCCAACCATAGAAGTGACAAATGTAGTTACAATAGTTTGAAATCTTCAAAACCCCATGATGCGAAAATTCACTAACTCAATAGTTTAAATCAATGACCGAAATATTAAATCAAACATAAGGTATTCTCGTGCGTTATGAAAAATAAAAAAATTTAACATTAAAAAAAGTTAATCTCCTCTAATCTAATAGAAGTATTTTTATAGCGCTGAGTAACTTTTCAAAAGCGCTTTTTTTTGCTGTTTGGACAAAGTTATTAGAAACTAAAATTGTAAAACGAAACCAGACATGAAAAATTTTAAAAAGCTGATTTATGTGAATGAATTATAAATATTTTTGTAAAATAATTATAATTTTCATTTTGGTACTTTTTGAATAAATAAGCCCACTTTCATATTGAAGATTTTCAGCGTTTAATGCGCCAGAGTAATTTACAGTGTGGGGATAGGTCTTTCACTTTTCGTTTTTATCATTTTTTTTAGTTTTAGATTCGTATTGGTTACTCTGAAGAAAATACTTTTTTAGCGTTTATGCGTATTTTTCAAAAGAACTCGTGATGGAGCTGGAGAACGATTTTGAGAGCAGGAAGACAGTTTGCAAGGCCAGCTTGGCTGCCGACTACTACGCCAACATAAATCCAGTCCTGGCGAGACATTATGCGTTAGTTACTCTTTTGAAAAAACAAAAATTGAACAAAAAAATTTCCTCATCTACACCAATCAAGACATTTGTAACGCACTCTAGCACCATGTTCAAAGGCGCTCTCATGAGAACAGTTTTACTCGCTGTGGGCTACTAGAGGACTAGGTACTCTAGGACGGCATCTGTACTTTAAGTAAATTGCTGCTTTTAGAACTCAAACTTGGGCTTACCCGATCACACTTTACAGTGGAATAGACCGATTAATATGCTGCAGACGTTAAACAAAAAATCATAAGGTTACGAACAGCTGGTGTAAAAAAAAATAAAATTCACTTCAAGCAATATAAAAAAAGTGATGGAACTTTAAAAGTTTAGAGTATGAATAAGTCTAAGTTAAATCAGGTAAATACTGAGGTATATCAAAGAGTTTATAATCATATCAAATAACTATTGAGGAGCGCTTCATTGAAGCTTGTTTTATAGTTGTACAAATAATTTTATTCAGTCAGCTTTTCTATATAACATTAATCAAAATAATTCTTTCAGCTCGGAGGCTAGTTCAATTCACACCATGATAGGTTTGCATTATTTGTATGAACCTCTTCAATTCTCTGATCAATATATCTCTAATACTCTCAGCAACTTGAACCGCCCAAATCAACAAAAGGTTTCAAAGAAAAGAGCACATCTCAAACATGCAGTCACTGCAGTTCAGTGCTGAGAGGCACGAATGTGAAAGTCTGTGATTCTCCATCAGTCCTTATCATTTCATTTTCTCAATCTATTCTGATCAAATCATTTATATAGCGCTGATTCCACACTGTTCAAGAATGCTCAATCTTTATGTTCATTTCCTCAACAGTCATTTTGTCAATCTCTGAAAACCTACTTATTTTATAAACCTTGCCCTTCATCATAATAATAACAAGTTTTTTTTTTTAAATTATTTTATTTTTATTTTTTTCTATTTGTACTTTTTACTATAAGTATAATAATAAGACTCTGTGGGGTTAGTGCAACTATAATAATATTTGTATTGTATTTTTATAATTATTTATAAAAATCCTAACTTTCTCCAGATTATTCCTCTTTTTTAAAAGTTCATTTATTTGGCAGGTGAGGACGGCAAGGAGGGGGAAGGGCAGATCAGCACACAAGTCCCATGCTATGGTACCTCACCTTATCAACCCTCATGCACCTTTATCAACAAACTCACAAAATCACGTAACAATGGCAGATATACAAATGTTTAACATGTGGTCATGTCATGAGGCATGCAGTGGTGCAGAGGAACAAGCCAGTAAAGAGCTCAAGTGAGGATGAGCTTATGATTTCACAATCCCTCTACAGCCATTACCCCCTTTTCCATCATCTTTATCATATTATCACCATCTTCTTCTTCTTCATCTTCATTTTCATCTTGACACAGCAGTGGAACAAGTGACAAAGCAAACGACACGAACACCTCAACGCAAGACTTCCACAGCCAATGAAGTTCCAAAGAAGAAGAAGGCGAAAAAGAAAAAGTCACTGCTGGAGTGTCTGATGCAGCAGACCTTCCAAGCACATGTGAGTGCACGTGTGTGAAGGCAACACCAAGTTCAAGGTCACATTCCATCCTTCTGTGACGCCTTGAGGCCTCAATGTTGGTGCATGAGGGGTGCATTGGAGCACCATTCAAACAATTTCAAGACTCAACTATTTTATCATATGAAACAAGAAATATCGACATGTTTTCAATTTGAAAATAAATTACAAAAGTGAATGCTGAATGCCAATGGTGGTGTTCACTCCGAGTGCATTGTTTGCGTGAGAATGATGGGTGCTACAGAGGATGTATCAGGCATGCGGCCATTGACGAGAAGGTGTGTTGGAAGGTTGATTCGGATGGTGGGGAAGTGGATTGTGGTGTTAGGAACAGAGACAACCTTGAAGGAGGGTTCTTTGACTACCACTGCATCTCCGATGCACAAGGCCCACTTGTTGGAGGCGTTGTACAGAGTGACTGCAGTGCAAGTGGAGTCTTTGTCGACCAGACAGAAGGCTTGGCAGACCCGATCTTCACTGAATACTGACCCCACCACTCTTCCAACAAGCAGACAATTGGGGTTTGGCCCGTCTGACAAATCTTTGATGTTCTTGTAGCTAATGCCATGAGTTGGGATGTGTGCTTCTGGCTTAATCTTGTCCACCAGACCTTTCAATCGCTTGTGGTGTAGTTTTCCTTTGGTTTGCACAAGAGTGGTCACATCCTGAAGGTATTTGATGAGATTTGACTCTTTTGACTGCCCATCAGGAAAAGTAGGGTTGAGCTGATTGGCCATGTGGTAAAGGGAAAGAGCTTCAGCAAAATCCTCAAAGTACTCATGAGCGCAGGCTTTGTTGTAGTAGAGGGTATAGTTGTGTCTGGTGGTTGAGTCTTGCTCAGCCTTGTTGTATGCTGACAAAGCCTGCTTCATGATTGCTGGGTCCTGCAGATTGCCAAAGTACTGAGCAAGGTATGCGTTACCTAGATTGAGCCATGACGAACCATCAGTGAGGTCCATCTCAAGAGCCTCCTTTGCCATTTGCAAGCTGTCTTCAACACTTCTCTTTTCCCGACTCAACGCTCGGGTTATTGTTGAGAGATAGCGTAATGCTTCTTTGTTTTTTTTGTGGCTCATCGACGACACAAAACAGTTTTTAGCGGCCTCAATGCAGTCATTTTTCCAGTAACAATCTCCCAAACAAGTCCACGCTTCACTCATCATCGGATCCAATTTGACTGCTTTTGATAACAGCTTCTCAGCTTGCGCATTATACTCAGCAGTAACATTGAGAGCCTTTCCCTTCAACATGAAATATTCCGCTTTTGTCTTGCATGATTCATCTGCTTCTTCAAACTTCTCCAAAACGCTTTCAAGTTTCTCTTTCAAAAACGCTGGTTTTTCTGAAGCTTTTGATATATCATGCAAATTAAAAAAATTGTCACGATAGTCATACAGCGAATCTACCTCTCGGTTTAAATAAAGCATTTTAAAAATAAACGTGCGTTACTATAGGCACACATGTTTTTTTATAGTCTTTATTGAAGCAAATCCAGACAAAGATAATCTGATCATTTGTATAACACTGATTTTAGAATGTTCAGTTGTGCTTTGCTACGTACTGCTTAAGCACAAAAGTTTTAAGGGCTTACGAAAACAAGGTAGAAAAGTAATACAAGTGAGATTTGGGGGAAAAGAGGTCCATAGAAGAGGCCCACAGTAGAAAATTGAAAATTCAGCATGAGTACTATTAGAAAGTATCCTAAAAAATGATAATAAGTAGATTTTAAAGTGAGCTTTTTTAAGAGGCAACCAGTGTAAAGAGATGAGAGTAGGAGTTAGACGAGAGAATTACACTGGTTACATTGGAAGAAAACATCAATTCACAACAAGTGTACTTTCATGCTCAAAATAAAATATAATCACTCGTTTTTGTCTTTTGCTTTGGCGCCTTATAATAAAGTTTCGTAATTCAATAATTAATTTCTTTGCAAGGGACTCAGACCGTCTACTCAATCCTACTTCGTTATAGATCCTTTCAAAAAAATTCACGCTAAATCTGCATTTTCCTACTGTGGTCGTTTTTTATGGTATTTTCTTTTAAGTTCCGTAGAATTCTTGGTGCCATGATTGTTCATGATTGGATTTGTGAACCAGCAAATACGGGGCAATATTTCAAAAAGTAGGAATTTTGAAAAAGTCTAAGTTATTAGGTTTTGTGATGTGTGTCATCTTGTTCAATAATCTAAGCGAAACATTTGTATAGTGTTTATATATACTGTTCCAGAATACTCAAAAACACACGTGACAAACATAAAACACATGAGTGCAGACACACGTGACACATGACACACATGAATGCAGACACACGTTGATTTGCGCTTCTTCCTTCTGTTTCCTGTTTGCACTCATCATTTCTCGCAGGCTGAAAGCCAATAGTTGTTTCGGCCTCGTTCCAACACGTCTCATCTCGAGCTCTTAATAAGCTGCAAAAGTTGTTCCACTATCTTCATTGTCATCATCACCATCGTCGTCGTCATCATCCTCATCAGAAGCGTAAGTTATAATGGATTTCAAATGGTTGCAATCATTGCACATTGCCAATTGTTTCGGAGGCGTTGTTGTGTTGAAGAAGCTTTAATTGGAACTGTTGGAGTCCCTGAAACTCCTTCCACACACTTTTGGCGCAGAATAAGTTGGAGGCACTGATTCGAAGGTGATGCTGCTGCCGCTGCTGCTGCTGCTGGCTCTGGTGCCTAAGCAGTGTGGAACCACCGGTAGTGCTGCTGCTGCTAACACCACCACCACCACCACCACCACCACCATCACCACCACCACCACCACCACCACCACCACCACCACCACCATCACCATCACCATCACAGTGGTTGACACGTGTGATTCAGACACGTTCCGGGCGGTGTGTGGGCAGAGGGTGGTGTGGGTGCTGGGCGCAAGGTATGGTCGTATGCGCTTGAACAAGTGCATACAGACCGACTACGGCCTGCTTGGGTGTTTCTATGACGTCACTGACATCGTCAAACAAAAGTGAGATGTCGACTTATTACCATCGTTGTTGTGTTGGTGTTTTTGTTGTTCGTGTTGCTGTGTTCATTGAAGTCTTGGTTCCATCAAGCTTCATTCATTTCAACAATTACTTCAACAACACATTCCTCGTAATACCAACAACAACACATTTCTAACAACAACAACAACACAATCTTAGTAACACCACCGACAACACCCTTCCAAAGTCCAATTCCCTTCCCACCGTGGTGTGAACGGTGGCAGAGTAGTGTCAGAGTTTAGCCGTCTGAAACTGATCCAGTACACACACCCACCCACCCACACACACACACACACACACACACACACACATACAAACAAAAAAACAAAAGGTGCGCAAAACGCTCGTGGTGCGAGATGGTGGTGTCGAGAGAAGAGTTGCCAGCCCGTGGAAACACCACTCAAGCGTGTCCAGAGGACTTCCGCAACTACCTGGAAGTTTCATTTGTTTGCAAGAAAGAATCATCATCATCACCACCGCTGCCTTCACCATCGTTGCTGTTGTCTGTTTGGCTGCTTGGCACTATTGCTGCTGTGACTTCGTGATTGTCTTGATTACTGCATTGTTTTTGCTGAAAGTATGCGTCGATCAAGGATGGATGGGTGGATGAATGAGGGATGGATGGATGAATGAGGGATGGGTGGATGAATGAGGGATGGGTGGATGAATGAGAGATGGATGGATGAATGAGGGATGGGTGGATGAATGAGAGATGGGTGGATGAATGAGGGATGGATGGATGAATGAGAAATAGACGGATGAATGAGTGGATGAATTCACGCTTGTTAGTAAAGTAAGAGTAAACAGCTTTATTTTGAATTTCTTCATCCATCTTGATTTTTCACGAGTTTCGTGATCAGGAAGTAATGACTACCGGTGGCTGTGGCGACGCGTGGCCACCTCACGTCAGAAGCAGAAGCCCTTGCGACTAGAGGCTTCACTTGAGTGCCGCACAAGCCCTCAAATGTATGATCTAATCCAACCTCATCGTGTAGGGCTATGCGTCATATTCATGAAGCACTGAAGCTTTTCAGTCCTATGTTAGCAAGAATAACAACACAAAAAATATAATATATAATTAAATGAATAAATAACTGAATAAAAAACAAAATTAATTAATTAACTGATTAATGATTAATTAAGTAAATAATTAAATTAAAATAAAGACATTAATACATTATTAGACTTAATGCAGTTGATAATTCAAAGAAAAATTTAGCTGGTTATTATTGGTGGGAAACAGGATTGAAGCTTATAGTATGTCAGCCTGTCATTGTTGCTGGAATAAAGCAGACTGACAAATGGTGCACGTAGTTGTCAAGTCCGTTGAAGTAACCACAAAAACAAAATGAATCACTAATCAAACAAGCAATCAATTGGACCACCAGGTGAACAAGCAATAGAACGACCAATCAAACAGCCAATTGACCATATTGGTAATTCCCAGTCTTTTCTTGATTATGTAGAAAACTGAGGCGAAAAAGAAGACAAGGGTGATCAGGAGCAATACTTTATCAGTGGCAATTCGCCTGTCATATTTGGTGACCAGCTTTTGTGATATCTGCACGTGACCTGATATGCTCTTCAGTTCTTCGTGGGCTGAGTTGAGCTGGCCCGACGAGGTGATCAAGGTGCTGTTGGTACTCTCAATGTGTTTCACCTGCGAAGTGCAAATGTGGTGTTGCTTGATGGGCACACATATGGAATGGGTGCTTTCATGGGCTTTCTATTGAAAAAAATATATTAACATATAAAAAAAGGAACCACTGAAAAGTAGTGTTTTCTTCTTTTTAAAGTTTACTTATGAAATGAAAACAGAGAAAAATGCATTCACCTGCTCAGCCATCATTTGAGTGAGTGATGTCATGTTGTGGGTGAGAGTCATTGCCTTGTTGACATCTTTGTCTACTTTATCTGAACTTTTAGCAGATGATCTGTCAAAAAGAGACTGTTTACAATCCTTTTCTATTGCCAACTGACACGTTAAATTAGCTTTTCTCATTTTTGTTCGAATGTTCAAGTACTGGTTCATGTATTCTTTGTATGCTTTAGAGATCAATCTTTTACTGGATTCATGAGATTGTTCTCGTTCTAAAAGCTTGAAATCTGTTATCATATTTTTCAAATCTTGCAACTTCGATTCAGCTGAAGAATTGAGATGATCTAAAATAGACAAAGGCCCTCTGCATTTTTCTATGTCTTGAACCAAAGTCCTGATTTCCAAATCCAACTTTGTTATCTGCTCTTTGCTACTCTTCACTTTTGGAGTTTCTTCACAAAGCATGTTTGAAACATATAAAAAGCGAAAAAAACAGAACGCGCCGGTTCTAAATTTTACACGAAACAACTACGAGTCGCTTTTAGAGGTAGTTGCTTTTTAAAAAAAGATGTGCACTAGAGTTAATGAAAAAATTTCATATTCAAATTTTTTTTAATGTTTCATTCAATAGAAGTTTTATTCAAATAACAATGAATAAATTTTTGAAGTATTTTTCGAATCTATGTTTATAATTAATATAACTAAGTGTAGACCTGACATGAGGAAATAAAGTGAACTAATAAACTCATATACACAACATTCAGAAGTTTTATTTAATCGAATTTTTTGAAACTACTATCACATTTCTAATGCTTAAAGAAAACACTAGCTTCAAAATTACAATTTCAAATCTTACAATAGAAATAGTGTCAATGTTTGCAAAGCAAACTCGAAGAGTAAGTGTTCTACCAATGTTTTAGAGTCAAAGATGGCCAATCAAAGTGGAAGGTTGGAGGCTTGTTCAGAAGAAAGTTTTCGTGACAACAGACATTCTGATCAGGCTAGTTTGGAACAGTTGGCGGGAGATTTTGAGAAGAAGGGGATGGAAACGTGTGAACAGAAGGCTTTTGAAGAATCTCTTCCAGCCTTTTCCCGTCAATCCAACCCCAAAGCCTTAGAGGTTTCTGTTTCATGTAATTATACAAACAGTCTTTTATAAAGTTCAAACTTTTTGTCTTTTTCTCTATTTTTCATAAGTTGACAATTGTTTTATCCTGTTCCTCATTGACAAGATTGATTATTTGATGGGATATTTCCACTCTTCTGCTATGCACTTTTCCTTCTGTCTCCTCATTTACTACTTCATTAACTTTTTAGTAGCTCTTCATATTTTTTAATTATTTATTCATTCAGACCATTCTATTAAATAATTTTTTCAAATTGGTCCATTACATTTTCATGCCACTTTCATCTAAAAAATATACAGCGTTTACGCCACTATACTAATCTTTGTATTTGTATTGTATTCAAGAAATTCCATGCTTTTTTAACCAAAACCTCTTTTGAAGCATATCTTGCGACCATAGGTTTTTCGTATGTACATAAATAAAGACAATTTTATTTCAAATATTTTTAATTTTGTTTTCATAAATGTTACCCTATTCCTTCACAGCAGCAATGCACTTTTCCACCTCTCATAACTTTCTATTTCCTCCTTTTGAAAAGTTTGTCAGCTCTTAGCCTTCATATCTGAGCCTGGACACTTCCCAAACAACTTTTTCATGGCACTTTGGAGCTTCGAATCTACTCCAAGAACTAAGGGAAATTAATCAAACAGCAGTGAGAGTCACAATGAGCAAAGCAAATGCATAGGATTTTTATGGGGAACAAATAAGTTATGATAGGAATATATAATATATATTGAATGAAATGAAGGGAGTGAAGCAGTCATGTGGGAAGATCTATGACTCACAAGCCTTGCAACCACCACACCATCATTTCATTTCCTTCACATCTGCAACCACTCTCAATTTACTCCACTTCCCTGTTATGGCGCTTCACAAACCAGATTTATTATAGTTTGTTATTTTTGTTCTAATAATAAAAATAATTATAATAATAATTATTAATATCATTATTAATAATCATTTCTTCACTTTTATGAAGTTATTATTATAGTTATTGTTATTAAATGCCATGGCAACCTCCCACAGAGACGGGTGGGAGAAGGAGGTCAGACGACTGCTCCTCTGATGAGCAGTGCAAACGAGGGAGCCTATAGGAAGTGGGTGTTTTGTGGGAGGGAAGAGGTTTGAGTGGGTGTTTGGCGTTGGATTAACAGATGGGTTATCAAAGGCATGATTGGTGCTTGAATGGAGGGATCAGTGGATGAATGATAGGAAGTTAGGTGGGTGGATTAAGCTGATTGAAGTCGTTTGGTGGTTGCTGAGTGATAAGAGTGTTACAGGTTGCTGCGACGACACAGCGTGCACAGGGACTGTGCCATCAGGAGGACCAGACTGCCCTGGTCCACTCTGCCCTCCACCCCCAACGGTGGGCTCTTTTTCATTCCTCACATCTTCTTCCTCTTCCTCCTCTTCATTTTTGTTTTTTTTAATTTTTTTTTTTTCCTCTTTTTCTTTCTTTATTCCTCTTCCTTTTCTTGTTCTCATTATATCTGATCATAATCTTCTCTTTTCTTTCTTCTCCAAGGACCACATCTCTCGTTCACTTTAAGGTCCGATTGCCACGTTGATGGCAGCATGAACTATCAAATG
>OX387254.1:575314-580314 GCA_947562095.1 Branchellion lobata
CATCATTCTCTTCACCTTGTCCCTTCATCACTTACTGCCTTCCTCATCGTCCGTGCCGCCTATTCAGCAGTTTACCTTCATATATCTTTATACCTTCTTTTTTCTTTTCTTTTTTTTTCCTTTTTTTTTCTCATCTTATTCTTCTCCTCTTCCTCCTTCTCTTTCTTCTCTTCCTTCCTTTCCTCCTCCTCCTTCTCTTTCTTCTCTTCCTTCCTTTCCTCCTCCTCCTTCTCTTTCTTCTCTTCCTCCTTTTCCTCCTCTTCCTCCTCCTCCTCCTCCTCCTCCTCCTCCTCCTCCTCCTCCTCCTCCTCCTCCTCCTCCTCCTCCTCCTCCTCCTCCTCCTCCTCCTCCTCCTCCTCCTCCTCTTCCTCCTCCTCCTCCTCCTCCTCCTCCTCCTCCTCCTCCTCCTCCTCCTCCTCCTCCTCCTCTTCCTCCTCCTCCTCCCCCACCACTCATTCCTTGCATTTTCCGAACTTTCACTTGAAGAAGACATTTTGTTTCCGAAGTATTCCCTTCCCTGTTCATCCACATCTCCCCTCGTGCTTTGTTGATTTCTTGGTATTGTTGATTTCCATTCACTTTTAAACACATGTCCGCATCGATCCATCCTCTCTCACCAATGCTTCAAGCAACAACCTCACTCCATGAATTATCACCACGTTGCCTATTGAAGCCTCCATATCTCCATCTTTGCGTTATTCCACTTCCTTCCTTCCCTCCCTCCTCACAATCTACCACCCACCATTCCTTCCGCATGCGGACTCACTCCTTGTCTGACATTATTTGCTCTTAACACTTTCACTTCTTGTTTTAACCTTTTGTCCATTTTCTTTGTTTTACGTTTTTATTTCTTTGTTCATCTTATTCTTTTCGTTATTAATATTTATTTATTCTATATCTTATTAAATAGTTTTTATAGAATATTTTGAGTTATTATTAATAATTAAAATTCTTTGCTTATTCCCCATTCCTCGTATTTCACTTAACACAACCATAATATCACTCATCCATCCTCATTCTCCATTACTTTGAATTTTCACTTGTGAATAAAGAGGGATGATGATAATCATTTAAAATGATTAAAAGTGAACTTAAAGCGAGAAGTTAAATGTCTGGATCCCTTTCAAGGTGGTCATTTAATAAAGTGTCACTTAATCTAATCCAAGGCTGTCCGAGAAGTAAGACGCAGAGTTAGGAGTGGCTGTGATGGAGGTGTGGAGGCTCTTCCTTGAAGTGACTGGAATGGATAGAATCATGAATGAGAACTTCAGCCTACGTGAGTCCGAGAAGAAATGAAAGATCAGTCGGTTGAGCGGAAGCAGGTTGTCGCTTGAAGTGGATGGAGGAAAAAGGGGTTGAGTAAACTTTTCAATTGCAACATTTGTATAGCGTTTCACGTGAAAAACAGCCGTTTGTATGAAAGTGAACTTCAAGCAAACTGAAGTCTCGTGAGAGTGAAGAGGTCTCTTGATGTTTATTGGTGACGAAACTACTCGAAAACTCCGCGTGCATGAGTGGTGGCTCCAGGTATTAATTGGTTGATGACTTAAATGGTTGATGAATTGAGTGGTTGATGAATTGAGTGGTTGATGAATTGAGTGGTTGATGAATTGGTTGGTTGGAAACGAGTTCTTTGGTTGAAGACTTGGTTGGTTGAGAGGGGCGGGCTTATTGGTTGAGAGATTGGTTATTAGCACGGTGCTGATGGTCGTGGAAGGATGTTAAAGAATGGTGGCTTTGAGAGGTTTGGCGCCAAAAGTGATGCGCCCTAGCCTACCGTCGTACATTGCCTCGTCGAAAGAGGTCGACGAATGCTCGTCGCTGGATGATGAAAAAGCCACAAGCGGGTCTGCGGGCGATGGTGCTTGGAAGGCGGAGGTGGGAGAAAGAGAGTCTCTTGGTAGGTGACATCTGCGCTCGAGCCTGAAGGGTCTGTTGAGGGGAGGCTTTGAAGAGCTGCTGATGAAGACAAGTGTGGAGTGTGGATGGTAGGGTGGATGTTGAAGGGGTGGTCAATATAAAAAGCAAATATAGGTTGTGGAATGGATGCAGAGCAGGTGAACGAGTGGATGGAAAATGAATGGAAAGTCGCATGCGTGAGAGAAATTTCAAAGAAGGAATCTCGAAAAATGAACATAGAACTTGCTTCGACCTGGTGTCTTTGCCATCATTCAGGCTGTTCGACCTCCTCTTCTTCCTCCTCCTCCTCCTCATTCTCACTTCTGTCAGTCTGCGGGACTTTTCTTCTGTCTCTTCCACCTCGCATTCCAGTCCGACGTCAATGACGTCACCACTGACAACATTGTCCTTCTGGAGTCCAGAAGGCTGCTGCTGCGGTGGTGGTGGTGGTGGTGGTTGTAGCTTGTCTTTGCGGTTGTGGTCGGCAGTGGTGTGGGTGTCTTTCAGAGGCTCGTGATGTGTGTGCTTGCTCTTGTTTTTGAAAGGTGATGAGAAGCGGTCGATGGTGGAGTTGATGAAGCGGTTCACTCTGGCGTGGTCGTGACTCTTGGCCTTGTGACCTGAAGGGGCCTCTCCGCTGCCCTTCTCAAACTTTTTGGCTCCTCCTTCTTCTCCTCCTTTTTCTTCTTCATCTCTTTTTCCTACTCTCCCTTTTCTTTCTTTTTTTTCTCGTCTCCTTCCTTCCTTATCTTCTTTTCCTTCTTTTCCTTTTCCTTCTTCTTTTCCTTTTCCTTTTTTTTCTTCTCCTATCTTTCCTTCTTTTCCTCCTTCTCTCCTGCTTCTGATACTTTTGTCTTCTCCTCCCTCTTTTCTGGCAACATCGAAAGTAAATGACCTAGGCAGGCTTTTGAAGAGATTGAGAGTTCTGCGGGGTAGGGCTGTCAGAGGGTGGTCGCAAGAAGGGGGCTGGTAGGAAGGGGCTTCGGTTGAGTTGTTATTTGGGGTCTTTGGGAGAGTGGTGGGGATAGTTGGAGCATTGAGAGTGGTGATGGTTGGTGTGGTATTTTTCTTTAGTGTCGTTTGATCATCCAGGGTAGTGCGGTGCTGAGAGATCTGCTGCAAACACTGCTGCAAACACTCGCTCACCAAGTTGTCCTCCGCACTCGTGAAGCCTCCTCCCAGCCTTTTTAGTCCCCCTTTGACATCACCACCAGCGTCGAGAGTAACAGCTCGTTTTGGTGCTTCGTGCAGGCAGCAATGACTACACGTCTTGTCAAGCAGTCCTTGCAGGCGCCTGTTATCCCCTTGGAGCTGCCACACCTGCTTCTGCAGCTGAGGAACCTTCAGTGCTTGCTGCTCCATCTCACTCACTCTAAGCAGGATCTGTCTTAGCTGCTGGCTGATGTGGTGAAGCTCTTCAAGGTTCGAGGGCAGAACCCTCGTGCAGGAGGCGGGTGAGGAGTTGTTGGATGGTGGGTGGTTGTTGGCTGGTGGGTGGTTGTTGGCGGGTGGATGGTTGTTGGCTGGTGGATGGTTGTTGGTTGGTGAGTGATCAGTGGTCTCTGTTGCTGATAGAAGGATTTTGTCGCATGCCAATGGATTGAAGGAGGTCTGTGTAGAAAGACTTTGATTGGTGAAAAAAGAAGTTGTAGGAGCAAGAGAGTGGTGGTTGGTGAGGGAATGGTGGTTGGTGAAGGAAGGGGGGTTGGTGGGTGAGTGGTGGCTGGTGGAGGAGTGGTGGTTAGTGAGAGAAGGGGGTTTGGTGAGGGAGTGGGGGTTGGTGAGGGGGGGTGGTGGTATGAGAAGCTGGTGGCGATGGAGACTCCGAGAGGATTCCTCCTTCCTGCAAGTGTATGGAGGAAGGGGGTGTGTGGGGGAGTGAGTAGGAGAGTGTGTGAAAGAGTGTGTGCGAAAGTTTGTGGGAGGGTGTGTGGGAAGATGTGTGGGAGGGTGTGTGGGAGGGTGTGCTGAAGGGTGTGTGGGAGGGTGGGTGGGAGGGTGTGTGGGAGGATGTGTGGGAGGGTGTGTGGGAGGATGTGTAGGAGGGTGTGTGGGAAGGTGTGTAGAGGGCTGTGTTGAAAAATGAGGCCACTGCAAGCTGCCTGAAGAGTGTCTGTGGTGGAGGAGTGACATAAAGGAGGTTGGCTGTTGTTTGGAAGGAGGGGGCCCAAGAGAAAGAGCATGGGTGTTGGAAGAGGTGGTGCGAAAGATGGAAGGTATGTTATGAAAGGTGGAAGATGTATTGGGAGAAGTTGAAGTTGTGGTGGAGGAGTTTGGAGAGGTGGAGGAAGAGCGCAGTTGCGTGATGGCATGGCTCGTCACGTGCATGTGTTGGAAGCTCCTCGAAACATCGATGCTAGTACTGGAGAATGCTTTCTGAGGACATGGAGAAAGTTTGGTGGTGTTCGAAAGGGGGGGTGTGGGAGGAAGGAAGGTGGTTGAGTGGGTGGGTGTGGGAGGAAGGAGGGTAGGTGTCGGAGGGAGGATGGTGGTTGAGAAGATGGGTGTGGGAGGAAGGAGGGTGGGTGTGGGAGGGATAAGGCTTGTTGAGGAGTGGGTGGGGGTTATGAAGGACTGCGAACGGAACTTCTGTTTGCTTGAGTCACTGGATGGTCTTCTGGTGTTTGGTCCTTCCTGCCTCATGCTTCTCCTCACTGTGGAGGTGGTTGTGAGGTGGGTGTGAGGTGGTTGTGAGGTGGTTGTGAGGTGGTTGTGAGGTGGTTGTGAAGTGGGTGTGAGGTGGTTGTGAGGTGGGTGTGAGGTGGTTGTGAGGTGGTTGTGAGGTGGTTGTGAAGTGGGTGTGAGGTAGTTGTGAAGTGGGTGTGAGGTGGTTGTGAGGTGGTTGTGAGGTGGTTGTGAGGTGGTTGTGAAGTGGGTGTGAGGTGGTTGTGAGGTAGTTGTGAAGTGAGTGTGAGGTGGTTGTGAGGTGGTTGTGAGGTGGTTGTGAGGTGGTTGTGAGGTGGTTGTGAGGTGGTTGTGAGGTGGTTTTGAGGTGGTTGTGAGGTGGTTGTGAGGTGGTTGTGAGGTGGTTGTGAGGTGGTTGTGAGGTGGTTGTGAGGTGGTTGTGAAGTGGATGTGAGGTGGTTGTGAGGTAGATGTGA
>OX387254.1:582814-592814 GCA_947562095.1 Branchellion lobata
AAAATACTTTAATTCAGTGTTTCGAAAGTTTTTTCAAAACCATCTTTTCAGTGGCTCCTTCAGACTGAGCTTTCAGCTTTCTCAGTCCTCATCTAATTGATAGTTCACTGAGATATTTATCGGCATCTCTGTTGATAATCGAAATATCGAGGGCTGTAAATCTTTTTTCTCCACCAACCCATGCAGCTCATAGCTCCCATCACTCTTCCATCACTCTTCCATCACTCCTCCATCACTCCTCCATCATTCCTCCGTCACTCCTCCGTCACACCTCCGTCACTCCTCCATCACTCCTTCATCACTCCTCTGTCACTCCTCCATCACTCCTCCAACACTCCTCCATCACTCCTCCAACACTCCTCCATCACTCCTCCATCACTCCTCTATCACTTCTCCATCCCTCTTCCATCACTCTTCCATCACTCTTCCATCACTCCTCTATCACTTCTCCATCACTTCTTCATCACTCCTCCATCACTCTTCCGTCACTCCTCCGTCACTCCTCCATCACTCCTCCATCACTCTTCCATCACTCCTCTATCACTTCTCCATCACTCTTTCATCACTCCTAAGCTTTACAGGGTTGCATCTCTCGACTTCACTGTTCCTCATTCTTCTCTTCACGTTGTTTGTGTTTTGCGTGTTTATCGTTTGTAGCACAATACAATACAACCACAAATGTTGTTCTTTGTTCATTCAACTGTCAAACTCTTTGGAGTTGAACTCTTCTACAATGCACACGCAATGCACACACAATGCACACGCAATGCACACACCATGCACACACAATGCACACACAATGCACACACAATGCACACACAATGCACACACAATGCACACACAATGCACACACAATGCACAAAAATTAAAATACAAAAAAAAACACTTTACAATACAAAAAAGTGCAAACATTTCAAAGAAACTTTCATTGTATTGCATTGCATTAGATTGTTGTTGAATGTTTTGTATCGAAACATATCGAAGCCTAGTGTATTTCATTGTATCATATCTTCTCGTTTTTTATTGCATTGTATTGTACTCTATTGTATTGTATTGTACTCTATTGTATTGTACTGTATTGTATTATATTGTACGGTACTCTATCGTATTGTACTGTACTCTATTGTATTGTATTGTATGGCAGTTCTGTATATCGTATGATTTCTTCATGTATTTTAGTTCTGAGTATCCAGGTTTGAGCTCTAGAAGCGGCAACTCAACTAAAGTACTGACGCCGTGCTAGAGTGTCCAGTCCTCTAGTAGCCCACGGCGAGTGAAACCGTTTCCATGAGAGCGCCTTTGAGCGTAGTGCTGGAGGGCGTGAGTCAATTTGTTGTTTGTTTCATGTTCCCTGGTGGAACACACTCAGGCAGGCGCTGGAAATGGTACAGAACAGGGTGAGCAATCGAAATATAAGAAAAAATTAAAATGAAATGTCTTGATTAGATTAGATTAGATTAGATTAGATTAGATTAGATTAGATTAGATTAGATTAGATTAGATTAGATTAGATTAGATTAGATTAGATTAGATTAGATTAGATTAGATTAGATTAGATTAGATTAGATTAGATTAGATTAGATTAGATTAGATTAGATTAGATTAGATTAGATTAGATTAGATTAGATTAGATTAGATTAGATTAGATTAGATTAGATTAGATTAGATTAGATTAGATTAGATTAGATTAGATTAGATTAGATTAGATTAGATTAAACTAGATTAGATTAGATTATATTAGATTAGATTAGATTAGATTAGATTAGCTTAGATTAGATTAGATTAGATTAAATTAGATTAGATTAGATTAGATTAGATTAGATTAGATTAGATTAGATTAGATTAGATTAGATTAGACTGGATTATAATAGATTAGATTAGATTTAGTTGATTCTATTGTATGTTATTTTACAGCAATGTATTGAAGTGCACTGTATTGTGTTCTGTTCTAGTATGATTAAACATTTCCGATCCATTTTAATTATTATTTTAATTATTTTTGTTATTGTTATTATTATTATTTTTATTATTATTTTTTGCTTAGTTGACTGTTTTTATGATCTTTTCGGCGCTTAATTGAGCGTTGGAAGAGTGATTGTGTTGGTGTAAATAAAAAAAATTATTGTTGTTTTATTGTTGTTTTTATTTTTGTTGTTGTTATCGTTGTTATTGTTGCTGATTTTGGAGCATAGTGAAACTGAAGGTCGTGAAGTATGACGTCATGAAGGCACAGAACAACAAGGGAGATGGGGCGATAAGGGAAAGGAGCCTGCATAGAGGAGGCTGCAAGGCACGAAGAGTCGAGAGGATGGATGGATGGAGTTGCAAATGAAGGGGAAAAATGGGAAACCATCAACTCTCCACAACAACCTCACAACCTATGCATCTTCAATATGGAATGATGAGGATGAGGAGGAGGAGGAAGAGGAGGAGGAAGAGGAGGAGGAGGAGGAGGAGGAGGAGGAGGAGGAGGAGGAGGAGGATGAGGAGGAGGAGGAGGAGGAAGAGGAGGAGGAGGAGAAGGAAGAGGATGATGATGATGATGATGATGGTGATGATAATGATGATCATAAGGATCCAGCATCCTCCAACATCCTTCAACATCCTCCAACACCTCCATGGACTGGTTGCCACACAAAGCATCCTCCACCACTCACAACGTTGATCCTCCTTCTTCTTGTTCTGGATTTTTGTTGTTGTTGCTGCTGCTTTTAGTGTTGGTGTAATGGTTGTTGTTTGCGTTGCTCTTGTAATGCTTCTAATTGTTTTTGTTGATGTCTCTCATGTTTTTTGTATTCGTATTTGTTGTATTTTGTTGAAATTGTATTTATGTTGATTTTGTGTTTTTGTATTATTTTCCTTTTGTTGTTGATGCTCTTTTGTTGTTTTTCTGGTGCTGTTTTGTTGTTTTCTTTTGTTATTGTTATATTTCTTGTTATATTTTATTGTATTGAATTGTATTGTATTGTATTGTATTGTATTGTATTTTATTGTATTGTATTGTATTGTATTGTATTGTATTGTATTGTATTGTATTGTATTGTATTGTGTTATATTTTATTGTATTGTATTGTTGTTGAAGGGTACTGAGGGGTGAGGATGACCCTTGCAATGAAGATCCACCGTTGTTCTTAAACTCCTCACAAGCTTGTGGCCTTTCCTTCTGTTCTCGCTCTATTCCACAAAAACTTCTTCGTTCACTTTTGAAATCCAGTCTCAAATTTCAAATTATTACTATATGCTTCCTTAAATTCCACGCATTCATCATCATCTTCTTCTTCTTCATCTTCTTCTTCTTCTTCATCTTCTTCTTCTTCTTCATCTTCTCTTTCTTCGTCATCGTCTTCTTCTTCATCATCATCTCCATCAGCTGTTTTTCACTCAAACTTCAAACTACAGCGTATTGTTTTCACTGAAAAACTTGTTCATATACACATGCAGATTCATATATATATATATATATATATATATATATATATATATATATATATATATATATATATATATATATATATATATATATATATATATATATATATATATATATATATATATATATATATATATATATATATATATATATATATATATATATATATATATATATATATATATATATATATATATATATATATATATATATATATATATATATATATATATATATATATATATATATATATATATATATATATATATATATATATATAAGTGTGTGTGTGTACACGTATAGATGTGCATATACATGCTCCAGATCTATGTGGCCATGTACGATATTTATTGTTTATCAACATATTGCTTCAGAAAATTATGAAGCGCTAGAACATCATCATCATCATCATCATCATCATCATCATCATCATCATCATCATCATCATCATCATCATCATCATCATCATCATCATCATCATCATCATCATCATCATCATCATCATCATCATCATCATCATCATCATCATCATCATCATCATCATCATCATCATCATCTTCTTTTTTTTTTTCTTCTTCTTCTTCTTCTTCTTCTTCTTCTTCTTCTTCGTCTTCTTCTTCTTCTTCTTCTTCTTCTTCTTCTTCTTCTTCTTCTTCTTCTTCTTCTTCTTCTTCTTCTTCTTCTTCTTCTTCTTCTTCTTCTTCTTCTTCTTCTTCTTCTTCTTCTTCTTCTTCTTCTTCTTCTTCTTCTTCTTCTTCTTCTTCTTCTTCTTCTTCTTCTTCTTCTTCTTCTTCTTCTTCTTCTTCTTCTTCTTCTTCTTCTTCTTCTTCTTCTCCTTCTTCTTTTTCTTCTTCTTCTTCTCTCAAGCACAATAACCACACAAGTCTGAAGACTTCGTTCTGAAACTCATTGGTCCCCTCCACCAACTGTGCGCCTTTCAGAGTCAGCAACAGCGCATCTGAAGACCACTCTCAGGCGCCACAGATGACAACAACAACAACAACAACAACAACAACAACAGCAACAACAACAACAACAACAACAACAACAACAACAGCAACAACAACAACAGCAACAACAACAACAACAACAACGACGACGACGACAAAAACTTGTATCCAACAACAACGGAATGCAGTGATGCAAATAAGCATTCAAATCCTTGTTGCTTAAGCCATCTGGCGAATGATCCAAAAACTAACCTTTTAATCAGTTGTTAATGTCATTGTGGAAAAGTGGTGAAATGGATGGTTGGGTGATTGGATGGTTGGGTGATTGGATGGTTGGGTGATTGGATGGTTGGGTGATTGGATGGTTGGGTGATTGGATGGTTGGGTGATTGGATGGTTGGGTGATTGGATGGTTGGGTGATTGGATGGTTGGGTGATTGGATGGTTGGGTGATTGGATGGTTGGGTGATTGGATGGTTGGGTGATTGGATGGTTGGGTGATTGGATGGTTGGGTGATTGGATGGTTGGGTGATTGGATGGTTGGGTGATTGGATGGTTGGGTGATTGGATGGTTGGGTGATTGGATGGTTGAGTGATTGGATGGTTGGGTGATTGGATGGTTGGGTGATTGGATGGTTGGGTGATTGGATGGTTGGGTGATTGGATGGTTGGGTGATTGGATGGTTGGGTGATTGGATGGTTGGGTGATTGGATGGTTGGGTGATTGGATGGTTGGGTGATTGGATGGTTGGGTGATTGGATGGTTGGGTGATTGGATGGTTGGGTGATTGGATGGTTGGGTGATTGGATGGTTGGGTGATTGGATGGTTGGGTGATTGGATGGTTGGGTGATTGGATGGTTGGGTGATTGGATGGTTGGGTGATTGGATGGTTGGGTGATTGGATGGTTGGGTGATTGGATGGTTGGGTGATTGGATGGTTGGGTGATTGGATGGTTGGGTGATTGGATGGTTGAGTGATTGGATGGTTGGGTGATTGGATGGTTGGGTGATTGGATGGTTGGGTGATTGGATGGTTGGGTGATTGGATGGTTGGGTGATTGGATGGTTGGGTGATTGGATGGTTGGGTGATTGGATGGTTGGGTGATTGGATGGTTGGGTGATTGGATGGTTGGGTGATTGGATGGTTGGGTGATTGGATGGTTCCGAATGAATGCTTTGATTCGAACATCATCATCGTTGTCATCAACAACAACAACCACAAAATCAAAAAATAACACTGAAGTATCAAAATCCACCACAAATCACCACCACAACTCACCACCACAACTCACCACCACCACAACTCACCACCACAACTCACCACCACCACAACTCACCACCACAACTCACCACCACAACTCACCACCACCACAACTCACCACCACAACTCACAAGCACCACAACTCACCACCACAACTCACCACCACAACTCACCATCACAACTCACCACCACCACAACTCACCACCACAACTCACCACCACAACTCACCACCACAACTCACCACCACAACTCACCATCACAACTCACCACCACCACAACTCACCACCACAACTCACCACCACCACAACTCACCACCACAACTCACAAGCACCACAACTCACCACCACAACTCACCACCACAACTCACCATCACAACTCACCACCACCACAACTCACCACCACAACTCACCACCACAACTCACCACCACAACTCACCACCACAACTCACCATCACAACTCACCACCACCACAACTCACCACCACAACTCACCACCACAACTCACCACCACAACTCACCACCACAACTCACCATCACAACTCACCACCACAACTCACCACCACAACTCATCACCACAACTCCCCACCACAACTCACCACCACAACTCACCATCCCACCTCTCAACACTTCCTGCACCACCAACAGACCCCTCATAACAACACCCTCACATTTACTTCAACGTTCGGAGGTTTCTTCCCCCCACAAGCAACAAGTAGCATTTTTGAGTTTATTTCACAGCAAAGTTTACATTCAAATTTCAAACATGCAACATGCAACATGCAACATACAACATGCAACATGCAACATGCAACATGTAACATGCAACATGCAACATGCAACATGCAACATGCAACATACAACATGCAACATGCAACATGCAACATGCAACATGCAACATGCAACATGCAACATGCAACATGCAACATGCAACATGTAACATGCAAAATGCAACATGCAACATGCAACATGCAACATGCAACATGCAACATGCGACATGCAACAACGCTTCTTGCACGAAAATAGATTTGGAGGCCAGGCAAATAGTTCAAGCTTGAGTGCTCCAGTCACAACCCCACAGTCATCTGTCGCTTGGGAGCTCTTTGCGGGCTGCCTGTGAAGGCGCTGCTACAGGCTGACCTCAAGTGCAGCATCTGAGCTGGCCGTGGCTGATACAATATCTAAATCAAAAATATCTATTTTGATACAGCGCCCTGAGTTTGTCTGTGGGGCGTGAGGCGGTTGCACTAAGTGGCTTCGAAACCCTACGGGGTTGAAGATACAATAATAATATTTGTATTTGTATTTGTATTGTATTGACATGCAACAGGCCTGTATCTCTGTATATGTCTCCAGCGAATATCTATGCTTGAGTCTATAATAAGCTCTGTGTGTGTGTGTGTGTGTGTGTGTGTGTGTGTGTGTGTGTGTGTGTGTGTGTGTGTGTGTGTGGGTGTGGGTGTGTGTGTGTGTGTGTGTGTGTGGGTGTGTGTGTGTGTGTGTGTGTGTGTGTGTGTGTGTGTGTGTGTGTGTGTACGTTTGTGTGTAGTGAAGGTGCCTACGTGACGTCATGTGTGCCTACGTAATTATAGAATGAAGTTTTTATTCTTGTGGTGACGTGAAAGCTCAGTTTACGCGTACTTTTTATTAGCAAGCAGAAACTCACAGAACAAGGGAATTGTGCTTATTGGGATCGTATGCACATTTTCATGGGCAGTGTATACGCGACGGTACACGCAACGTTACGCCTACATATATATGCGTCTTTGTGCACCTAATTGTGTGCCCTATTGTATGCCTAATTGCATATACAATTATCTGCGTGATTGTTTACGCAATTGTATGAGTGATTGTATGCGTAATTGTATGCGTAATTGTATGCGTAAGTTCATATGTATTTTTGGCTTTCGAGTGGATGGTTGAGTTTTATGGTGGGCGGTAGGTTCGCGAGAAGCTGTGTGGCGATTAATGCATTATTGATTAATGGCGTCCTCAAGACACCCTCTCTATCCCTCCCTCCACCTCTCTATCCCTCGTTCCACCTCTCCATCCCTCCCTCTACCTCTCCATCCCTCTTTCTACCTCTCCATCCCTCCCTCTACCTCTCCATCCCTCTTTCCACCTCTCCATCCCTCCCTTTACCTCTCCATCCTTCTTTCCACCTCTCTATCCCTCCCTCCACCTCTCCATCCCTCCTTCCACCTCTCCATCCCTCCCTCCACCTCTCCATCCCTCCTTCCACCTCTCCATCCCTCCCTCTACCTCTCCATCCCTCCTTCCACCTCTCCATCCCTCCCTCTACCTCTCCATCCCTCTTTCCACCTCTCCATCCCTCCTTCCACCTCTCCATCCCTCCTTCTTCCATCTCTCCATCCCTTCTTCCACCATTTTATCCTTCTTTTCATCCTTCATCCTATTTTTCTATTTCTTTTAGTATTGTTTTTTTTCTTTTTTCTTTTTTTTTCTTTCTATTCACTGTCCATCCCAGAGTCTAGCCAACCTCCACACACTCATTCTTCACTCAACAAGCCCCTCTGAACGAGAGAGTGGGTGGAAGAGTAGAGAAGGAAATGAAAGAAAAAAAAAGAAAAAAGTGGAAAAGGGTGGGAAAAATGGATGAAGATGGAGGTGGATGGAGGAGGATAGGGGAGGATGAATGAGAATGGAGGAGGAGGAAGGAGGATGGATAAGGATGGAGGTGGATGGGAGGATGGAGGAGAATGGAGGAAAATGGAGGAGGATGGAGGAGGATGGAGAAGGATGGAGGAGGATGGAGAAAGATGGAGGAGGATGGAGGAGGATGGAGGAGGATGGAGAAGGATGGAGGAGGATGGAGAAAGATGGAGGAGGATGGAGGAGGATGGAGGAGGATGGATGAGGATGGAGGAGGATGGATGAGGATGGAGGAGGATGGATGAGGATGGATGAGGATGGATGAGGATGAATGAGGATGGATGAGGATGGAGGAGGATGGAGGAGGATGGAGGAGGATGGAGGAGGATGGATGAGGATGGAGGAGGATGGATGAGGATGGAGGAGGATGGAGGAGGATGGATGAGGATGGAGAAGGATTGAAAAAGATGGAGGAAGGTGTTGAAAGTATTCAAACACCTTTAAAGACATGTTATTTTTGTTTTACTGATTAATTGGTTGATCGTTCTTTGATTGGTTAATTGGTTGATCGTTCTTTGATTGGTTAATTGGTTGATCGTTCTTTGATTGGTTGATCGTTCTTTGATTGGTTGATCGTTCTTTGATTGGTTGATCGTTCTTTGATTGGTTGATCGTTCTTTGATTGGTTGATTGGTTGATCGTTCTCTGATTGGTTGATCGTTTGGGAATTTGACGAATTAATTGGCCTATCAACGAAAACCTTGATTTTTTCTATGAACCCTCCCACTTTTTTACCCTCCACCCACCTCCCCCCTCCCCCCTTCTCCTTTTCTTCCCTCACTGACGACACACGATAACGGGGCACGTGGCGTGGTGCACAACATAGTCACTGACACTGCCCATCAAGGACCTTTTCACCTTGCCTAGCCCTCTTGTGCCCACCACCAACATCTTCGCATCCTCCTCCTCCACCACCCTGCATATCACCTGGTGTGTGTGTCCGTGTGTGTGGGTAGGTGTTTGTGTGTTTGTGTGTGTGTGTGTGTGTGTGTGTGTGTGTGTGTGTGTGTGTGTGTGTGTGTGTGTGTGTGTGTGTGTGTGTGTGTGTGTGTGTGTGTTTGTGTGTGTGTGTGTGTGTGTGTGTGTGTGTGTGTGTGTGTGTGTGTGTGTGTGTGTGTGTGTTTGTTGATTGTGTGTATTTATAGGTATATGGTGTGTGTTGGTGGTGTGATAATATACTTCTCGGACAAAAGTCCAATTTTGATGGCCAATTCGCCCTTAGGCCAAATGGCTAAGCAGTCATCAGTTATCTCACCTCCGCCACTACTTCTCTCCTTTTATTAGTTTCTTTGCCCTCGCATTTTCGAAACACCAGCCCAACCGGAGGCCATGCTGTTTTATTGAGTTTTGAAATATCTCTCAGAGTCGTTTTTCCCTTCTCTTCTGACTATAAATTCTATTTATTTTCATCGAGATTATTCCACCATCTTTGCTGCACAGATTTTTCTTTTCATTTCTTATCGTCTACTCCTTCTTTCCTCCGTCTCTCTTCCCAGCTCCAAAGACCTCATCCACCAACCTCATCCACCAACACCTCATCCACAACAACATCATCAGCAGTCAAACGGGTCTCCATCTGAATTAAGAAGATTTGATACCAGTAGACGTAAGTTGTGGAACAACCTCCTAACAGCTTCTGCTACTGCCGAGTCCTTCTGTGGAACTCTTGAGGCTCGCCTCTTGAACA
>OX387254.1:597814-617814 GCA_947562095.1 Branchellion lobata
TACTACTACTACTACTACTACTACTACTACTACTACTACTACTACTACTACTACTACTACTACTACTACTACTACTACTACTACTACTACTACTACTACTACTACTACTACTACTACTACTACTACTACTACTACTACTACTACTACTACTACTACTACTACTACTACTACTACTACTACTACTACTACTACTACTACTACTACTACTACTACTACTACTACTACTACTACTACTACTACTACTAGTAAAACATCATCATCATCGTCGTCTTCATCATCATCATCATCATCATCATCATCATCATCATCATCATCATCATCATCATCATCATCATCCTCCTCCTCATCATCATCATCATCATCATCATCATCATCATCATCATCATCATCATCATCATCATCATCATCATCATCATCATCATCATCATCATCATCATCATCATCATCATCATCATCATCATCATCATCATCATCATCATCATCATCATCATCATCATCATCATCATCATCATCACCATCATCATCATCATCATCATCATCATCATCATCATCATCATCATCATCATCACCATCATCATCATCATCATCATCATCATCACCATCATCATCATCATCATCATCATCATCATCATCATCATCATCATCATCATCATCATCATCATCATCATCATCATCATCATCATCATCATCATCATCATCATCATCATCATCATCATCATCATCATCATCATCATCATCATCACCATCATTATCCTTGCCACCCACATTGAAAGGCAGTTTCCGCTTGTTCACTTGGATCCACCGCAATAATCACCTTCCTGTTCAACGAAGTCATGTTGTTGCTGTTGTTGTTGTTGTTGTTGTTGTTGTTGGTTAATTTATACTTGTTGTTGTTGTTGGTGGTGGTGTATTTGTTGTTCTTGGTGGTGTATTTGTTGTTGTTGATGGTGTATTTGTTATTTCGTTTCCGATATTTCTGGCTGATGTTCTGCACTGGAATGTCAACATTCAACTCAAACCTCACCAAAACAGCTGACGAGCTTTTAAGACATAATACAACATAATAGTTTAGTTTTCAATGTTGACGTCACAATTGCGGTTTTTGTCAATGCTTACGTCAATGTTTATGTTTTTGTCAATGTTTACGTCAATGTCTATGTTTTTGTCAATGTTTACGTCAATGTCTATGTTTTTGTAGTTGTTAATTTTAAAAAATATCTTCGTAATGTGGCTGGCAGCACAAACACCCGCCCTTCCTTTTATACATTGACATTCGTTTGCTGCTTCGAGTTACGTCGGTCTTTGGCGAGTTACGTCGATATTTTTTGAGCTACGTCGGTTTTTGTTTGAGTTGAGTTGGTCACTGTTGAAAGATTTGTATGGTCAGAGTTGCGGAGTTGTTATTGAATGGTGGAATGAGAATTGAGCGGAGGAAATGGATGTTGAGTTTTTATTTTCACTTTCCGATTTCAAAGCTTACTAGTTAAACAAAACAGCGCTACAAATGAGTCACAACCCACAGTAATATTGGAAACCGTTTGAAAACGGCCTTCCCATCAGCTTCTCTGTAGCATTCCTCTCCAGTCTAAAATATCACTTTATAGTTATTTGGTTTGATTATAAACTATTATTCAATTTACAGTTTTTAATCTTCATCTTCTTTATTCTATAGCAAAGTTTTTTTTATCAATTTATATTTTGAATTCTTTATAATTCCAAAACTTCAAAGCTCAGTTATTTGTTTTAAAGTCAATCTTGCTCTTGTCTTTCTTGTAACATTACAGTTTGTTTTAGTCTGACGGTTTTCTCTTAGTCCGATTATTCGCTATGTTCTGTACTACCTTCAGCATCTGTCTGAAGTTGATTGAATAAAACCTATGAAAAATTTTTTTTAATCACCATTAACGTAACTATAGTAACCCATACTTTCTGTTAACTCCTAGTTTTTAATTACAGAGTTATTTTTTTAATAGTGAAATTACATTAGAAACAACTATCCAAAAAATTTTACACTTAACCAATTATGTTGAACAAAAAATAATCAGAAACAAAAACGTTCTACTTATTGTTTAATCCCAGCTTATTTTGTTCTTAATAGTTAAGCGCTTGTTTAAAATATCTTTACAATGAATATACCAAACTAACCTCATTCCTTTCTTTTTCAGCTATTCGTGCTGCGAGCATTTTAATCCATTGGTTTGATTCAATCTTCAGCCATCCAAAATGGTATGTTTCATTTATATAAAAATCAATCAAAATTAGGTTTTAGTGTACGTTTTAAATATTTATTCAAAATTTTATTCAATTTTTTAGCAATTTAAAGCATATAAGATGTCAACGTCATCTGTTATTATCAATGTTAATAATTTTGTCTGAAGCGATGATTTTTACAAATAAATTTCATTCGGATAATCGCTTTTGAGAAGGGAAGAAGCTTAACGCAACTTCTTCGGCTCACAATAATGTGGACCGTGTTCTCAATAAAAGGCTTTTAAATGTATAAATTCAATTTGAAATATTCAAAAAACCAGCAATTAACTTTTGGAAGTCGTATTTCAGGTCAACTTTACGATCGACGAGATCCGTTCAATCATGGACAAGAAAAAAAACATTCGAAACATGTCTGTGATTGCTCACGTGGATCACGGCAAATCCACCTTGACCGATTCGCTCGTCAGCAAAGCTGGTATTATTGCAGGAGCCAAAGCAGGTGAAACGAGGTTCACGGACACCAGGAAGGATGAACAAGAAAGATGCATCACCATCAAGTCCACGTTAGTGTCGTCGCCTTTACCTCATAGCCTTCGATCATCTGAGTTTCAAACAAGAACAATGTTTTTCCATTAGGGCCATTTCTTTGTACTACACGTTACCAGAGAAGGATTTGGAGTTCATCAACCAGCCCAGGGAGGAGGGTTTGAGCTCTTTCTTGATCAACTTGATTGATTCACCAGGGCACGTTGACTTCTCGTCTGAGGTGACAGCAGCCCTTCGTGTCACTGACGGTGCCCTTGTTGTGGTGGACTGTGTTTCAGGTTCATTCGAATGCTTTCTTCTTTTTTTATAGAAAAAGTGACTAAATATTTCAATATTTTTCATGACCAGCAATAAGAATATTGTTAATGTTGAATCATTGTAACTCTTAAGGTGTGTGTGTGCAAACGGAGACAGTCTTGCGTCAAGCTATTGGAGAGAGGATTAAGCCAGTGCTTTTCATGAACAAGATGGATCTAGCCCTTCTTACTTTGCAGCTTGGACAGGAAGAGTTGTACCAGACGTTTCAAAGGACTGTTGAGAACGTCAACGTCATCATTGCCACCTATGGAGAAGATGGAGGTCCTATGGGAGAAGTGATGGTAGATCCTTCAAAAGGAACTGTTGGTTTCGGATCAGGTTTGCACGGATGGGCCTTCACTCTCAAGCAGTTTGCTGAGATCTACTCATCAAAGTTCAACATTGAATCATCCAAGTTGATGAAGCGTCTTTGGGGGGACCAGTTTTTCAACCCCAGCACCAAGAAGTGGGACAAGGAGTGCAAGGATGGATATGTCAGAGGCTTCACTCAGTACATTCTCGGCCCCATCTACAAGGTCTTTGACGTCTGCATGACAAAGCCCAAAGAGGAAGCCCTTGCTTTGGTCGAAAAGCTAGGAATTAAGCTGACTGCTGAGGATAAAGAATTTTGTGAGAAGCAGTTGATGAAGGTGGTCATGCGCAAGTGGCTTCCTGCTGGAGATGCACTGTTGCAGATGATAACCATCCACCTTCCTTCTCCGGTCACTGCTCAGAAGTACAGGATGGAGTTCTTGTATGAAGGACCCAATGATGATGAAGCTGCTGTCGGTTGGTAACTGCTACTTTTTTATTTATGAATAAATTTGTATTTTTCATATAAATTAATCTAATATAAACAAAAAGTTTGTATAGTGCTAATTATGAGCTGCTCAACAGCGCTCTGCTATGAACTACTCAAACAACAAAGTTTGAGGGGTCTAGAAGTTAGGGAAGGTCCATAAATTAAAATATTGGAGAATCACACAGTGGGAGCGCCTCAGTTGCCAGTGTTGGTACCTATCTTCATCATCTGTATTGTTAGTTAGGTCTGTTGACTAAGGAAGTGATCATTTTTATCACAGAGTGCACGTTTCAACTATTTCTCTTTACTTCAAAGGCAACCAGTGTATAGAGGTGGAGGCAGAGGTTATACCTAAGGATGTATAAATACCAGAAACTAGATGGTTATCGATATTAAAAGCTTTGGTTGGGGTGTGGTTTCAGAGAGTCTATATTAAAGAGAGTTTCAAGGGTCAAAAGAGAAGAAAGTCAATGAAGAAGCTAGTAATTAGTGGGTGGGACCTTCTAGGAATGGTTTTGGTTGTCTAGAACTGAGATTACGAAAAAAAATATTTACTGCAGATCTCATTTTCCATATGAAAGAAAGAGTCAAAAATGGAGTTTTAATGAAGAAGGGTCGTTTCAAGGTTGAGTGGAATGTCAATCATAGGAGGAGGATCGAGAAGACATGTACATGTGTACATGCTCAGTGTTAGAACTCTTGAGAAAAGTGAGAAAAGATGCACGTTTGGTAGGAAGTGTGGTTAGTTTTATTGGAGGGTAGAGAGGGGGAGGAACAGAGAGTAGGGGCATCAAGCATAAAAAATTAATGGGAGATCCATCATTAAGTAGTGAGGTTAAGTAAACTTCAACTTTTTGGAATACATAAAATTTTCACTTGTATATATATATATATATATATATATATATATATATATATATATACTTTCATATACTGCCTATTGCATCATTAAATGGTATGTTCCATGGAATGCTCATTAAACCTCTTAACGGGCAGCTATCAAGAACTGTGACTCAGAAGGCCCCTTGATGATGTACGTGTCAAAGATGGTGCCCACCTCCGACAAGGGACGCTTCTACGCCTTCGGCAGGGTCTTCTCAGGCACTGTGGGTACTGGAATGAAGGCACGCATCATGGGCCCAAACTTCCAGTTTGGTAAGAAGGAGGATCTGTACTTGAAGAACATCCAGAGGACCATTCTGATGATGGGACGTTACACTGAGCCAATTGAGAATGTGCCGTGTGGTAACGTGTGTGGTCTGGTAGGTGTGGACCAGTTCTTGGTGAAAACTGGAACCATTTCCACATATGAGCACTCGCACAACATGCGTGTGATGAAGTTCAGCGTCAGTCCCGTGGTCAGAGTGGCTGTTGAGTGCAAGAACCCGGCTGATCTGCCCAAGTTGGTTGAGGGTCTCAAGAGGCTTTCAAAGTCTGATCCCCTGGTGCAGGTGACTGAGCTACTGTTGTGTGTGTGTGTGTGTGTGTGTGTGTGTGTGTGTGTGTGTGTGTGTGTGTGTGTGTGTGTGTGTGTGTGTGTGTGTGTGTGTGTGTGTGTGTGTGTGTGTGTGTGTGTGCGTGTGTGTGTGTGTGTGTGTGTGTGTGTGTGTGTGTGTTCGCTTCAAAGTATTTTTTCATGGTGCTTCAATGTGATTGCACAGATATGAATGATCCCTTCAAATGAATGTTCAGATCAGCATGGAGGAGACTGGAGAGCACATTGTGGCAGGAGCTGGCGAACTGCATTTGGAGATCTGTCTCAAGGTCTCCATCATCATCTTCATCAATATTACTTTTATTCTTTTTTTTAAATCTATTTATAGCTTGCTCATCAGTGCTTACCTTCCATTGCACCTCTGTTCGCCAACCTCCAAGGATCTGGAAGAGGACCACGCCTGCATCCCCATCAAGAAGTCCGACCCAGTTGTGTCTTACAGGGAAACGGTATCGGAGGAATCAGACCGCACATGCCTCTCCAAGTCGCCCAACAAGCACAACAGGATCTACATGAAGGCGCAGCCCATTCCTGAAGAACTGTCTCAGGACATAGACAAGGTTATTTGATAATAATTATGGCAATCTTATTTGTGAGGGGCCATGGCGGCGATGAAAGTGTCGGTGTTTTTTAATTGGTTTGAATCCAATTCTTAATTCACCTTTTAAATACCCATTGGTGTTACAACCACGAAGCTTGTCTTTGGTGCTCATTCACTGCTTGTGCTTGGCAGGGCACCGTGACTCCAAGGCAGGACATCAAGGAGAGGGCTCGTTACCTGGCTGACACTTACGACTTTGACGTCACTGAGGCCAGAAAGATTTGGTGCTTCGGACCTGAGACTATGGGACCAAACTTGGTGATTGACTGCACCAAGGGAGTGCAGTACCTGAATGAGATCAAGGACTCTGTGGTGGCTGGCTTCCAGTGGGCCTCCAAGGAGGGGGTGTTGTGTGACGAGAACATGAGGGGCGTTCGATTTGACATTCAAGATGTCACCCTCCACGCTGACGCCATTCATCGTGGAGGTGGCCAGATCATCCCCACTGCCAGAAGAGTTTTCTACGCCTCAGTGCTCACCGCTGCGCCCAGACTGCTCGAGCCGGTCTATCTCGTTGAGATCCAGGTACCCCTTCAAACTGCAGTTTTACAGCTGGTAACGACGTCGTGGTGGCCCTTGCCACTATGATGTCATCGTTAAACGTCATTCTTCGTCACGATTGTCTTGAATCTTCGCATTAAGCTATTACGAATACTACCCCCCAAAGTCTCCAGAAAATGCTGTGGGAGGCATCTACGGAGTGCTGAACAGGAGGAGAGGTCACGTTTTCGAAGAGAACAGGATCGTGGGCACTCCCATGTTTGCCGTCAAGGCCTACCTGCCCGTCAACGAGTCTTTCGGTACGCTCGCTTTTTTCTTGTTTGTGCCATTCCATGCTCTCTGGTCCTATTCAACTTGAACACCTAACCACATTCAGGATTCACTGCTGACTTGAGGTCGAACACAGGAGGCCAAGCCTTCCCTCAGTGTGTCTTCGACCATTGGCAGATCTTGCCAGGAGATCCCTTCGAGCCCTCCACCAAGCCCGGCCAAATCATCACTGACACCAGAAAACGCAAGGGACTCAAAGAGGGAATCCCAGCTCTTGACAATTATTTGGACAAGCTCTGAGTCACTGGCCCTTACTCCTACCGGATTTATCACTATCATAAATCTTCATTTTTCTTGATATTATTACTTCGGCTAGTATAAGTTACAAATTCGACTCATGATCACTTCACATTAATCTGTAGGGGCGGGGAAATGTTGGGTGCAATAAAGCATTTAAACATTTGTGAAATTGGTTGGCGACGAGTGTGAGAATCAAAGAATGCTAGGAAATTTTTTTTGAAAATAAAGTTCCAAAAACTCGGACGTCACTTTTAAACCCTTAAAACTGAACTCACGTTTTATTGAGCTATGCTTCCGGGTGAAAAGCTTAAATTTGTCGAAAGTTCCATTAGGAACAATCTTTATTCATTTGATTTATTATTTTGTTTTTTTGTTTCAACTTTGAATAGTTTGCGTCCTGATAGCCTTCTACGACCATTCCCTTCTCACTATTTGAGTGACCACGGGGTCGATACAGAAAAAAACTTTGATCAGTTGGTTAGTTTGTTTAAACATTACCTTACCTATTTTGTTAAATCCTATTCAATTGCAGAAATCCGATGTTTCATCAGTAACTTGTTTTGAGGATATATCAAGAGAAAATTATGAATCAAAGGAAACAATAGTGAATTTATTTCATTGGTTGCTCGTCAGTAGAAGGTTCACATTGCTAAAATGTGATAAGGAAGAGGTGAGTGAGGCTTAGGAATAATATGAGTAGATAAGCTTATTTATACATTATTTGTGAATTTGAAATGCTCCAAAATCTCCACAAGTTTCGGAAGATTGAGGATGAAGTAGGTTCATGTTACAAAAAGTATCTCACCCCCTCATATGTCTTCCAAGTGGACTATGGTAAGGAAGCAGATGGGAGGTTTGAAACATTGCGGGCAGGTAGAAAACTTCTTTATGCATATCATGGAAGTAGATTGGAAAATTTTTACTCAATTCTTCATAATGGACTTTGTGGCCATTTCAACAAGGTGCTTTTATTTCAAAGTAGTCATTTTTATTTCTAAGTTCCATGCCTAGACTATTTTAATTTTTTTTAGTTTGAACAAAAGTTAATTTGGCTATTCATTCAAACTTTTCCAACACCTGCACACAATAATTTACATTGCTAAACGAAGCATTTAATCACCAGCTCAAAATTTTGGTAAATGCAATGATTGCTTAATAAACTTCTTGACAGACAGCTCTCTTTGGAGAAGGTACATACCTGTCCTCAGAGTTGAGTCTTTGTCTTGACTACTCCCCATATGGCTGCACCTGGCATGGAAGTGTGCTGGGTCGAAAGCTGAGCTGTGTTGCTGTGTGTGAAATAATTGACTGTGACTCTGTCAAGTGTCAAGGTAATCTACATTCCTTCTATCTTATCTAATCTGACTTCTTTCGTACCTAGTACTTGCTGTTCAAAAGCGAAGAAGAAAAAGAAGAAGAAGAAGAAGAAGAAGAAGAAGAAGAAGAAGAAGAAGAAGAAGAAGAAGAAGAAGAAGAAGAAGAAGAAGAAGAAGAAGAAGAAGGAGAAAAAAAAGAAGAAGAAAAAGAAGAAGAAGAAGAAGAAGAAGAAGAAGAAGAAGACAAAGAAGAAGAAGGAGAAAAAAACCCACACAGAGTATCACCGTTTCCATGGGAGCGCCTTTGAACATAGGGCTAAAAGGCGCCTTACAAATGTTTGATTAGCCTAAATGAGATTAGATTATTTTCGAAGCATGGGCAGGGGGCGCAGATTTACGAATGCATTGATTAGATTACAATCGATTGAATTGAGTGATCCTTTTTTAGCGAGTTTTTATCGATTTTTTTCTAGCGTATAATGTGGAATTGAATTCTCTATAGTATTATAAAAACAATCACCTGGTGTCAACCTTAGCGGTATGTCAAATCATTGTAATTCGTCGATGGTTTTGATTGGCAGTCAAAGAGTCACAAGTCAAAGGAGACGGCAGCGGTCAAGGTGAGGAGATCATAAGGCGATCGAAGAGCAGATCTAGAATCGAAGGGACCCTGGGTGAGTGTTACAACTCTCCCTCACACCCGCCTTCATTCAAGTGTCACTGGACTTGAATGCATGAATAATAACCTGATTATTCGTATTACATCGCAAATAATTGTACTATGCGCCATTCGAGACATATTTTCTGTATGGCTTAATACACGCAATATCCGCTTCTTGTGACTTCTGCTTGCGTTTTTTGTGCTTATTTTTGCATCACCACACCCAAACAACCAAACAGGTGGAAATATTCCGGACAAGTACTATGTCGTCACCAATGATGACGTCATCAGGATAAAGTACATCCTCGCATACGTCTCACGTGACAAACACAGCAAGAGGTTGGTTGGTGTTGTTATTGTTATTATTTTTATTATTATTGTTATTGTTGTTGATGTTGTTGATGTTGTGATTTTAGAATTATGTAAGCTGAACTCTCACTTCTCCACACTTCAGTCTGTTCTTCTTTTTAATGAGTTTTTCCATTTAAGTTTTTCAAATTTTCTAAAGTGGCCATGACGTCACACTTCCATCTCAAACGATGGCGTTTCATTGGCGCCTTTTGAGATTCCTCGTTTGCTCCACCAATCACAGTGCTCTTGCTCCCTGGTACGCAAGGCACACATTCATGCTGGTTCTGCTGGCCTACCTGCTGCTGCTCCTCTGCATCGGCCTCTGCAGATCACCTTCCTTCCTCCACCTCCTCAACCACCTCTTTTACCGCCAGTGATGGCGGCCATGAGTCTGGCCTTTGTCATATCAATAATAATAATGATAATAATAATGATGATAATAATAATAATAATAATAATAATAATAATAATAATAATAATAATAATAATAATAATAATAATAATAATAATAATAATAATAATAATAATAATAATAATAATAATATTAATAATAACAAATCTTATTCGTAATTTGCTGAAGCAAGCGACCGAGGCGCTCAAAGGAACACTAGTTGTGTTTTTTGTCTCAATTGTTGGTGGCTCTGATGAGGCGCAAATTCATTAATTTATTTCAAGTGCTTAAATGGTGTCTTTTTCATTTGAACTTCTAGGCATACATCGGACCAGGAGTGGGGGGCTGGGTTGTTATGATTTGATACATATTTTGGTTCTGTGTTTCTAATATGACATCATCGTGTTCATCAACATTTCGCCATTTCCAGTGAGTGTCATTCTGAAGGCAAGTGATGGTCGGCTGAGTATCTTTGACGATGTCGTTTGAGAGTAGTTGACTGCACCTGTGGTGTGATAGTCAACGTTTCAGAGCGTGAGGTTCCGAGTTCGATTCCCGCCTAGAGACAGGTTTGAGTTTTAAAAAGCGTCAACTTGAATAAGGAGGAGACTCCGTGCTAGAGAGGCCAGCAGCAGTTGACTTTTCATCGCCGCTGCCTTGTGACTCACCAGTTTCCTGGAAAGGCTAAGGAACTGAACCCCAGAAGAAAAATAAAAAAGATTGGCTCTGAAAGAAAACGCGCAAGAAACTTCCAATTTGAGCTGGCCTCAACGGGTAAAGCTGCGGTTCACAGTCTGGTGTTGTGGAACGCTCAGGACAAACTCAAGTATTCTTACTTGCTGGCCATCCGCTACATTTGCAACCGTCTCGACTCTTGAATTTCTGCCGTCCTGTCGTTGAATTTTGAGGTTTCGGAACTAGAGTGAGACTGACGATTCACGCAACTCTGTCTCACTATGATCCAATTCACGCGAGGTTTATGACTCCTAAAAAGCCGTGGTCAGCTTCGAGCTCTGAAGGAGCAACATCATCACCACCACATCAGCCCAGCAGCGAGTAAATTCATTCTTCTGAAAAGACCTTTGAGCCTTGGCCAAAGACGCTTCACAAATGCATTGATTAGATTAGATAAAATTAGAATAAGATAAATAATAATGATAATGAAAATGATAATAGTAATTGAATGATAAACTATCACACACACATACAAACCCACGTACAATTTGATAAACATACGCACGCACATATAAGCAGACACACACGCGCGCGCGCACACACACACACACACACACGTACAAAGCGTAAGAAGGTATAGCTGAACTCCACGACAGCATGGGTGTCCAGGTGGCAGAGACCGACAAAGTGGAAAGCTGCTTATGGCCTTACACTCCAGCTGCAAGCTCACCAGAGCCCTTGTATAACACACCTCTCCTGCTCTTCAAAGCGCTCAAGACATGCACATCTGCTTGTGGACGTGCCAGAAGTGCCACGGAGGTGGTGAGTGGTTCTTTAAGCTGAACTTTCAGGCACGTTTTGAAACTCGTTTCGAAACATCCGTTTGAAGCTCCCGCGACCCACTGTTGCCGTGAGGTGATAAACCAGGAAGTCATTGTTATGTTTGTCTAATCTGATAAAGCACTTGTATAGCGCTTATGGCAAACTGTTCAAAAGTGCTCTGCAACGAAATGTTGGAATAACAAAGTTTGTCAACAGAGGGCTCAACACTGACGCGTCACGATCAACTTGAAAACTGATTCATCACTCATACACAGCATTTTCAGTTGTTTGGATTGAAGGAATCGGTGGGAACATTAAAAAAATCAGACTGTTTATAAAAACTAAAAGCTGCAACAGCCACTCTCGAGAAAGGCGAATGTTTAATTTGAATGAAGTGCCGTTTGATTTATGATTCCTGATGTTGACAAAAGAGCGAATAAATTCAACAAATGAAATAAAAAAACGCTCAAAAAAATAAAAATGAATCTTTGAGAAATGAAATATGAACACGGCGTGGGAACTTGAAGTTTAAAAAATAAATAATAAAAGATTTCAACGTATAAACGTCACATTTCGCCAATAAATTGTTATTATGAAATAAAAAGAGCGGCTGAACAGGAGGTTATTGATGGTTGCCGTTAAGGCCGTTCCTTTTAAAAACGCAATCAAGGCGCCTCTGAAGCTATAATAACTCGCAGCCTTTGTCGCTAAAATTGATCAACACAAAATTGAAGAAGGCGTATTAAAAACACGATGCAGCGATAACAGACGCACAAGCACAACGCACCGACGCACAATGGCGGGTAATCTTCAGAGCGGCACAAAAGTCATGTAGCGGCCATTACAAACGCTCCTTTCACACAACACACCCAATCACTTTTAATCAAAATACCAAATCATGCCTCGATTTCTTCACAATGTTGTCTTTTTTTTCTTTTTTTTATTTATTTTCTCAATTCAATTTATTTTATTTTAGTTTTTAAATTCATTCAAATTTAACTTCTTCAAATTTTCTTCTTCATATTCATATTTTCCTCCTTTCCTTTCTTCTTTAACAGTGAGAGGCATTGCCTTGCACGAGTTGCAGGACAAGCAGGCACACCCAGCGTGGCAGGCTGCTGCAGGACGACTTGAGATGCATCAGAGGCGCACAACACTTCCTCCTCCCCACACGATGCATGCATCGGATGTAGGACACATTTTTGATTTTTCTCTTTAAAAACCAACACACACTTTAATCTTTCGATTCAATGTTTTCTAAGCTTCCACGTTGACTTTCCAATTCCCTCTCCTGAAACGGTCAAGCCTGGAGTCCTCAGAATGCCTTCACAATCCCTGCAATCTCTATTCAATTATTTGCACATGTATATATTTCTCCTCCTTGCGCATATATAAAAGGAAGATTAGGCGAACCTTCGCCTCAACCAGCGCAAAGACAGGCCCTGATGCTGCTTGGACTTTTATTTTCGTTGCTAGTGGCAAGTGAGCTGATGTCTTTTCAACATTGCTTAATCAATTTTACAAGTTGTCATTTGGGAATCTAATCTGATTAATTAAGTTTTTTTATAGCGTCTATGACTTTATAGCGTTCAAAAGCTTTCATAGATTTTGCTGCGCTTTAAAAATTTATAAAACGCCATGGTTTCTCCACGGATGACATCTTCACTCATTCTTTGCTTTCCTTCACTCGAGACGATCATTTCATGCGTGTCCTTCTTGCCTCTGCGTGGCTTCCTTGCTAAAACCATTCATCCGTCCTGCTCACTTCGTTGCGAGGTCTGCTGTATGGACTGACTTTCCACAATCCACACCCCGTTACTCCCCTGGAGTGCCAAGCCTTGTTCTCGTCGACTGAAGAATGTCTATCTCTTTTGTGGCTGCTGAAGATGGCATCAGCCATATGGCGAAATCTTTTTGCTTCAGCCAGCTTGTCTGATTCAATGGAGTCATTCATATGGCTCCTTATAAGCACTATTCCATCGCCACACTCCCTCTGTTTGCTTGAAATCCTTGAAATGCTTCCTACTCTTGAGAACTTTGTAACCTTTGCTATGCTCCTCCTTATGTCTCAGCAGCTCTCATCTCACTCAATAACCGTCCCTCCCGTAGTATCGGCCACGGAGTGGTCAGAGTGGTGGACATACGACGGAATCTCTGGTGAGTTGAAGCATTGCAAACGTATCAAATCTCAGTTGAAGCTTACAACTGTATTAAAATTACAGATGGCCATTTGATGATGATGATGATGATGATGATGATGATGATGATGATGATGATGATGATGATGATGATGATGATGAGGATGATGATGATGATGATGATGATGATGATGATGATGATGGTGATGATGATGATGATGATGGTGATGATGATGATGATGATGATGATGATGGTGGTGGTGATGATGATGATGATGCTGATTATTATTATTATTATTATTATTATTATTATTATTATTATTATTATTATTATTATTATTATTATTATTATTATTATTATTATTATTATTATTATTATTATTATTATTATTATTATTATTATTATTATTATTATTATTATTATTATTATTATTATTATTATTATTATTATTATTATTATTATTATTATTATTATTATTATTATTATTATTATTATTATTATTATTATTATTATTATTATTATTATTATTATTATTATTATTATTATTATTATCATTGCGCTTGGAACAGCAACGAATGATGTTTTAATGAGGGGTTCAACAAATAAACTGAAAGGAAATACTGATCGAGAATTGAGATTCTTTTTCGGAGTCAATAAAAAATAAATAATAAATAACAGAAAATTAATGAATAATAATAAAAATAATAAAAATAATAAAAATAATAAAAATAATAAAAATAATAAAAATAATTATTATTTTATCCATTTAAACCAAAATCGAGTCTTTTTTTCCGAAGTGGCAAAGTAGGTTGAACAGTAAGGAAAATGTCAACATGTCGCAAAAAACCAACCAGAACTCCAATTACGAAGTTGTGATTAAGAGCTCCGCAAAGCCGTGCTGATAGAGTCGCGGCTTGGTGACCCGCTGAGGAGCACATTACAGAGGGATTAGAAGGCCAATAACGACACCATCAAGTCTCGAGGGGAGACAAAATAGGGAGAGTGATGAAGGATGGCTGTGCGAATAAATAGATAAATAACATGAGTCATGATTACTCTACAAAAATGTACAACTTAAATATAATTTGCCATAATATTTGTCACACATTGAATCTATTTTTTCCACTTGGCAAGTCATAAGTACAAAATATATATCCAGCAAACGTATGCTTGCAAATGGTTCTTTCCATCAAAAGATAAAAGGTATTTTGCCTTCTAATACAATACAATACAATACAATACAATACAATACAATACAATACAATACAATACAATACAATACAAAACAATACAATACAATACAATACAATACAATACAATACAATACAAACACGAATATTATTATAGTGGCATTAACCCCGTAGAGTTTCGAGGCCACTAACGCTTGCTTACTTTCTTGTGAGTGAGTTGGCAAACGGTATTTATGTATCTGTTGGTTGACGATTCCACTGTGATGCCTGCATTTCAAACCAGAAAGAAGCGGACCCGGTCATTTTAAAAAATATTTTCAAACTCTTCGTAATCAGCAAACATTAAAACTTTTAAATAGATTAACCGTTATTAAACTGATATTGAAACTAAAAAAATTAAACGGTTAAAAAAATAGTTTAAAAAAAGCAAATTAAAGTAACCAACAGCATTGAGTCATGGAGTGGTAATGCAGGCTGGTGTGGTCCAGAACAAGGGTCGCCTATCCGCCACACCCACAGTGGCAGCCAATATATATGAAGCCGATACAAAAATACTTGATGAGAGTTCCTCAATAAGGCAGCACTGACTGATCTAGTCGGGTTCAAACGCACGCGCTCTTTTTCTCTCTCTCTTCTTCGCACGCACGCACGCACGCGCGCGCGCACACACACACACACACACACACACACACACACACACACACACACACACACACACACACACACACACACACACACACACACACACACACACACACACACACAAATACACACACACAGGCTACGAGTTTTGGGGCAGAGTGAATCCCGACTGGGACTTGTGCAACAAGGGCAGACAGCAGTCGCCAATCAACATTGACCCCGCCCACCTCCTCTTCGACCCCTCCCTCCACCCCCTCCACTTCCCTGACAAAAGAGTACAAAAGATGTCTTAATGTTTTTGTTTCTTTTTTCAAAGTTCAAAAAGTTATTGTTGCTTCATCGACTTTGCTGTTGGTTCAGGGGTTCGAGAACTGTCTTGAAATAACAGAGAGGCGAGGCGACAGCTGTGTTGAAGTTACAGAGGGAGGAGCGACAGCGGAACATCGTTCAGTCGCATGCACCGCTTGCAACTCTCTTGACCTCCTGCAGCCGAAGCTCACCTGGCCTGCAAACAACCACTGGATCTTCAAGTTACCTATTACCGTCCCGACCGGCCTCCCCTCCGGATCGCATTTCAGTCTGTTAATTGAGTCTCCCCATGAAAAGCACTCTGAATGGCTGCTCATGAGTTGAAAGTTCCTGTGTTCATAATAAGAATAATAACTTTAATAATAATAATAATAATAATAATAATAATAATAATAATAATAATAATAATAATAATAATAATAATAATAATAATAATAATAATAATAATAATAATAATAATAATAATAATAATAATAATAATAATAACAATAATAATAATAATAATAATAATAATAATAATAATAATAATAATAATAATAATAATAATAAAATAAATAAATAAATAAATAAATAAATAAATATAAAAAAAACTAATAATAAAATAATAATAATACAAAAAAAATAAAATAATAATAATAATTAATAGCGTTGAGGACTCACAAGAGGAGTGGTGCGTTCCAAGGGCGTTGAGGACTCACAGGAGGAGTGGTGCTGTTTCTTCGAAAGTTACCAAAGTTTCTTTGGTTAAAACTTTGAAACCTCACGAGTTTCTTTCTTGAAAATGAAAAAATCTGAAAGTGTGCAGAATCAAGAGGCTGCCCATCGCCTCAGTTACCATGACAACCGAAAACGAAAATTCTTGATGACTAGAGATTAAACACTTTTGCCTTTAATTAAATACTTTCGGATCTCCATGCGGACCGAGGAAACCTTTTCAAACAGCCTCATCCAACATGAATTCACATGTCTAGGTCTCTCTGAGCTAATCTAATCTAATCAAATCGTTTGTATAGCGCTGATTACCCACTCTTCAAAAGTACTCGTACCTGGATTTGTATAGCGCCATTGAGAGTGTTCAAAGGACTCCCAGAATAAAGGTTCCACTCTCAGCTGGGCTGGTAGGTGATTGAACCACTCTAGCGCTGCGTTTGTTGTTCACCTGAGTTTCCATTTCAAAGCTGAGTTCAGCTGGAATTTGAGTCTTCAGCTTCATGTTTTCCAGCCGAAAAGAAGTGAATAAAGTTGCACGAGCTTGCGTGCGTATGCAAGTTTTACGCCTTCCAAAGTCACGTTGTTCGTTGTGCCAACATGCTTCTGTGGACACGTTCCTATAAAGTGGAAAGCGTGCAATGGAGCGGCGTCTCAACTGGTGCCTTACACCTCATGCAACGTCTCCCCCACAGACCATGGTGACTCTGAACAACACCGGCAGAGACTTAGAATTAACTTTCCCAGGTTTTGCTCATCGTTCATCGTTCATCGTTCATCGTTCATCATTCATCGTTCATCGTTCATCGTTCATCGTTCATCATTCATCGTTAACCATTCATCATTCATTCTTCATCATCCACCATTCACCATTCGTCAACCAGAGAAGCTGTATGTTTCGGAGGGTCCCTTGGCTTACCAGTACCAGCTCACTGCTGCCACCATTCATTTCGGCCTTCTCGACTCCTCAGGCTCCCAGCATCAAGTCGATGGACTGTCCATGCCTGGAGAGGTGGGTGGTGGTGTGGTAGTGGTGAGTGTGGTGATAGTGTGGTCGTGGTTGTGATGTGGTGGTGGTAGTGGTAGTGTGGTGGTGGTAGTGTGGTGGTGGTAGTGTGGTGGTGGTGTGGTAGTGGTGTGGTGGTGGTGTGGTGGTGGTGTGGTGGTGGTGTGGTGGTAGTGTGGTGGTGGTGGTGACAGACAATACAAGGTTATAGAAAGTAGATAGATTACAGACGAAACAATGATTAAAAAAATATAAAATTGTTGTAGCTGACGTGGTTGTTTTGCTGACGTAGTTGTTGTTGTTGTTGTTGTTGTTGTTGTTGTTGACGTGATAATTGTTGTTGGCTAGTGATGATGAATCTGGTGTGTGAAAGGCCAAGCAAGCGTTGAAGACTGATTCTCATGCCCTTCCACCACCCGGCAGTTGGTGATGAGTGGCTTCAACTCTGACCTCTACTCCAGCGCCTCCGAAGCAGTGAGGCACAGCAGGGGAGCTGTGGCCATCTCCATCTTTCTACAAGTCATCTTTGCATTCAGCTGAGCCTATTCGTTGATGAGATAACTTCATATAACACATCAATTTTAACTCTCTCGTCAATTTTAATTTTCAAAAAACCTTTAAAAAGTTAAATGGAGGTGGTTGTGGGTTGCTTGAGCGATTGGAACAAACACAGATCGGTGAGAAGACGAACGAAGAGTTGGCTCTGCTGCTGCCTCACCTGAAAAGGGTCAAATACCGAGGTCTGCTGAGTGCTTGCAGGTGCTTCGAAGTAGTTCAAAGTACCGCTTTTCAATGAAACATCAAACGTGGTTAACAACCTCAAACCACCACTGCTGGGATGGATGGGATGGATGCTTGCGACCATGATGGCGCGTTGCTTGTTTCAGCAACAAGTTGACACTTGCAGGGCAGGAGTGGGTGCTGAAGAGCTTCAACCTCAAGCAGCTTCTGCCCCCCACCACCCACTACGTCACCTACGAGGGATCTCTCACCAGACCCGGTGCTCCCCTATCACTAGCTTTCCTCTCTGACCCCCCCATCACTATCTCTTCTTTGTTCCTCTTCCCCCATCACTATCTCTCCTTCGTAACCTTTTCCTTCACTTTTTTTAACCCTTTTTTTTGTAGCAGTACCATCGCTGTTTCAAAATATATATTTATCTTTGGTAACAATGTTGTCTGTTTTGTGAATGAATCACCTCCCTCTTCAACCAATATGTCTATGTTTTCAACATTTTCAGTGTTTGAGACCTCGATTAGCAGAGCAATACATAACACAGAACAACAACATAAACAACTCCCCCACAACCTCAAAAACACGTGACAGGCTGTCACGAGTCAGTCACGTGGGTGATCTTCAACAAGCCCATCTACGTCACTAAACAATTCGTCAGTGCCCAACAAACATTAGAGTTGCATTTTTGCCTACATAAACATGCATACATAAACCTGCATACCTAAACATGCATATATAAACATGCATGCATAAACATGCATACATAAACCTGCATACCTAAACATGCATACATAAACATGCATGCATAAACATGCATACCTAAACATGCATACCTAAACATGCATACCTAAACATGCATACATAAACATGCATACATAAACATGCATACCTAAACATGCATACCTAAACATGCATACCTAAACATGCATACATAAACATGCATACCTAAACATGCATACATAAACATGCATACATAAACATGCATACATAAACATGCATACATAAACATGCATACCTAAACATGCATACCTAAACATGCATACATAGGAATAAAATAAATATTATTATGTATATTATGGTTGACATACATACACAGGGATTGAAATACTGAGGTATTTCACTTCACTCATCAGTTTCCACACTTTACCAAAATTACACTGAGACTCCACAGAACATCGAATTGAACAAAACACACGCGTGTTTGCAAACACTCGCCAGATGGCGGAGTTGCGTTCGCTGAAGAGGTCATCCGAGGCGGATCCCCCCTTGGGCAGCAATGGTAGGGGCATCCAAGCAGGCAACAAACGATCTCTCAAAACCAACATCAACAAGAGCCACTCGGTCGCCGAGGTGGGTCTTGGTGGATGATTGTTTATAATACTACTAATACTACTACTACTACTACTACTACTACTACTACTACTACTACTACTACTACTACTACTACTAATACTACTACTACTACTACTACTACTACTACTACTACTACTACTACTACTACTACTACTACTACTACTACTACTACTACTACTACTACTACTACTACTACTACTACTACTACTACTACTACTACTACTACTACTACTACTACCACTACTACTACTACTACTACTACTACTACTACTACTACTACTAATAATAATAATAATAATAATAATAATAATAATAATAATAATAATAAAAATAAAAAAAATAAAAAAATAAAAAATAATAATAATAATAATAATAATAATAATAATAATAATGAAAATAATAATAATAATAAAAATAATAATAATAATACTAATAAATGTTTTAGCAGGAGAGCAACTGCGTAATGAAAAAGAACGCCTACTACGAAGGTAACAAACTGCTCATAGACTTTTGACCTCATTAACCCTTGACCTCATTAATCTTTGACCTCATTAATCTTTCACCTCATAAATCTTTGACCTCATTAATCCTTGACCTCATTAATCCTTGACCTCATAAATATTTGACCCCTCAAATTTTTGGTCCTATAGACCTCATGGAACTTTGACCTCATGAACTT
>OX387254.1:622814-657814 GCA_947562095.1 Branchellion lobata
TCGGCACTGGGCCTCGCGAAAGTGGGCGACTTGAGTGGCAGCTACAAGGAAGACTTCCTCTTCTTTAACGACCCCTTTCTCAAGGCCAAGTACCAAGACGTCCACAGCTGGGCCGTGTGCCTGCAAAACATGCTCGCCGGAAAGGTTTGTGCGTTCGGAAAAGTCACAAATTTTTGATGTGACTTTTTTGAAAGATTATTTTGGCCTATAACTTTGAACTTTTATTTTTTAACTTGTTTGCTGCTGTTTCGAAGGTTTTGTTAATTACTAAATGAGCCGTTGTTGCTTTGTCTTTTCATTCGAAGCATCCATTCATTTCACAACCACTCGTGCACCTGAGCACGAATGCACCATTGAATGCATGGAAGACCATTCACCATCGAATGCATGGAAGATCATTCACCATCGAATGCATGGAATATCATTCACCATCGAATGCATGGAAGACCATTCACCACTCCAAGTTGCATGAGAAAGCAGACTACGACGTGGTGTTAACGTTTGAGAACAAGGATGCCCATGATCTGCTGATGAAGGTTGACTTTTAATAAAAACTTTCACTATCACTATTATTATTATTTTTTTTATTAAATTTAATGCAATTTCACACCAATCGCTAGATCTTCGACTGGACGAGGAATTTGCAGAAGTGCAGTTTCCCTTCGAAGATGCCACCGTCAGACGTGTCTACCATCGCCAGCATCATGAAACACCCCTTCTTCAAGGTGCCGCCCACAAGGGTTGCTACGGAGACAACCCAGCATGGCAACCATTTAAAATTTATGTTTGTTATTTTGCTGATTTCTCGAATTTCCGCAGAGAGTTGACTGGAAGAACTTCAAGAAAGGCCTAGTGATTCCCCCGGACTTTCATCAATTAATAGTAAACAAATATTTTCACACACACACACACACACACACACACACACACACACACACACACACACACACACACACACACACACACACACACACACACACACACACACACACACACACACACACACAAACACACACACACACACACACACACACACACACACACACACACACACACACACACACACACAAACACACACACAGTTGGATGAGAAGGTGTGTGCCAAGGAGGAGTGGTTGGCACTTTTGAAGGCAGAAGAGAGTCCTCAGAAGGTGGATGAGAAGATCTACCCCGTCAGAAAATTCTGGATCAAGTCACTGGAGGCACTCGTGGGACCACTGGAACCTTAAAAACAATAACACCATCAGCCAATTATGTTTGTTATTAGTATAGAATGTTCGCTAACATGTATTTTTAGTTTAATATCATGTATTTGGTATTGTTTATGGAATGTTATATCATAGACCATAGAAAATATACCATGGGTATTATATTGTAACATTGTTGGCCTCCTTCCCTAAAATAATCCCTTCAACTCAACCCATCACCTTTTTCTAGTCACCACTCTCTCTCTCTCTCTCTCTCTCTCTCTCTCTCTCTCTCTCTCTCTCTTCCCATCATTTTTTTTCTCTTTCCCTACTCATCCTTCTCTCTCTTTACCCCCCTTCCCCTAGACTAACTTCAAGTTACTTTTTCTCTAAAGACTAGGTCACGTGCCCAGCTCATACACGTGCACTTCATTTCCACTTGCAACTTGCCACTTCAATCTACAACTCCCATCTAACTATAGTAGTTCCGTAGCATCGCTATTGTCTGGAAGAGAGCACAGGTGATGGTTGTGTGGTGACGATGCAACCACTCCTACCTGTTGCCGTCCTCTCTGCGGCCTCCGTCGTCTACTCCGCTGTGACCTTTGTGGCGGCCCATGCTCGCGTGAGAGGGCCCTGTTGCTTGGTCCTTGTTGATGCATTTGCCTGCGCCTGTAGCACAGTGTCAGCGAGTTACGATGTGAGGTGTGGAGGTCAAAACTCGATCATCAAATAAGCTCAGCTTGGAGTTTTTGAAGCGGCAATTTAAGCAACCTAAGCAAAGAGCAGATGCCGGGGTTCAGTCACTTTGTATTCCAACAGCCAGTGTGACTTTTCTTCTAGGAGTGCCTTGAACAGTGCTGAAAGGCGCTAAACAAATGCGCTGATTGAAATATAGAAGATGTGATAAACTCTCTGGACGGCTGCAAGAACTACTATTATTATAAAATATTTATCAGTACAACAATTATAATTATAATTATTTTAATATATTATTATTATTGTTATTATAAGTAGTATTTATATTATTATTATTATTATTATTATTATTATTATTATTATTATTATTATTATTATTATTATTATTATTATTATTATTATTATTATTATTATTATTATTATTATTATTATTATTATTATTATCATTATCATTTGACATTATTTTGAAGTTTATTGGATGGCGAACAGTTGGAGAGGTTGGTTGGCGAGCAGCACAGGCCGTCAGTGATGCAAGCGTCGAAACAAACTCAAAGCGGAAATACAATGGTTCCACGATATTGAGTGTTTAATTGTATATATTAAAAAATTTAATAAATAAATAATATTGAAACAAATCAAAAATATTAATAAATAATGATCTTTAAATAAATAGGAAAATAAAAAAATTATTAATTAAATAAATTTAAAAAATTAAAGAATACTAAGCGCCTCTGAGGCAACCTAGTTTGCAAACTGGGCGCTATAAGAAATTGTACATTCATTCATACATGAAAATTAATATGTTTGGAAACGAGATACACAATACGTGCACACACAAGTACTATCAGCTTTAGGCGTGGTTATCAGTTATTCAAAACCATTGGGTTCCAAAGTGGATTCCAAAGTGAAACGTACCACAAACAGCATTGAGGCACCAATGCTGCTGAAACGCCAGTCACAAGTGGTCAAGGTGATGCGTTCGCTAGTGGTTCAGGCAGCAGATCCGAAACCAATGGCGGAGATTATAAAAATATCGATTTAATAGCTGCACGTGCTTGCTAATAATAATTTAAAAAAATATATATATTATTAAAAGTAATATAACCAATAATAATAATAATAATAATAATAATAATAAAATAATAATAATAAAACAAAAAGAATAATAATAATTATTATTATTATGAGATAAAACCTTTACGAGAATGAAAGGAAAAAGAAAAAGGGGATGAACGAATAAAAGAATTTAATAAAAAAAAAAATAATAAATAAATTATAAGTAAACAGAATGAACGAAATGGTGAATGGATGGAGGCAGGAGTGGATGAGGATGGAGGCAGGAGTGGATGAGGATGGAGGCAGGAGTGGATGAGGATGGAGGCAGGAGTGGATGAGGATGGAGGCAGGAGTGGATGAGGATGGAGGCAGGAGTGGATGAGGATGGAGGCGGGAGTGGATGAGGATGGAGGCAGGAGTGGATGAGGATGGAGGCTTCACTCTAGTTTAATGCTCCTGCTGTACTGCTCCTGCTCCCGCCTCAGCAGGGCCTCCTTGGGCCTCTCCCGCTTCAGTTGGCCGTCCCTGCGGCGGTGGCCGTGAATCCATCACGTGATCAAAAAAAAACATCGCTCGAACAATGAATGAAGAGAGGAAGGAACATGGATGAAGAGAGGAGTGGATGGGATTGGTTGAGAGTGGATGGGATTGGTTGAGAGTGGATGGGATTGGTTGAGAGTGGATGGGATTGGTTGAGAGTGGATAGGATTGGTTGAGAGTGGATGGGATTGGTTGAGAGTGGATGGGATTGGTTGAGAGTGGATGGGATTGGTTGAGAGTGGATGGGATTGGTTGAGGGTGGATGGGATTAGTTAAGGGTGGATGGGATTGGTTGAGAGTGGATAGATTAGATCAGATACCAGTCTAGGTCCACGAGTCCTCCCTGGGTGGCTATGAGAGACTTCACTCTGTTACAAAAGTCTAGCCCCGACTCGTCTGGCTGTGAAAAATTAATGTTTAATGAATGCTTGTTTGATGAATGCTTGATGAATGTTTGATGAATGCTTGATGAATGCTTGATGAATGCTTGATAAATGTTTGATGAATGCTTGATGAATGCTTGATGAATGTTTGATGAATGCTTGATGAATGTTTGATGAATGCTTGATGAATGCTTGATGAATGCTTGATGAATGCTTGATGAATGCTTGATGAATGTTTGATGAATGCTTGATGAATGCTTGATGAATGTTTGATGAATGCTTGATGAATGTTTGATGAATGTTTGATGAATGCACACACGAGCACTCAGACGCCCACAGAGCACCTTCCTAGTCTGCGGGGGCAGGTACCAGATGTGGCAGACGAGAGCCCACGAGGTGAGGATGTTGAGGAGGTGGTGAGTAAGAGTCTCCTTGCTGCTGTTCCAAAAGGGGTCGGCGAACCTCGAGTCGTACTGCCGAAGAGGCGCAAACGATGAAGAATGAGCCAATAAATGAATAACAAGAGGACCTTTTGAGACGGAATGAGGCAAACAAGAGATTCATTTAAACTTTGACTAGAGTGAATTCCAAAATTCAAACAGGAGAAATATGTGCAGAGAAATCGTTAGAAAATTGAAAATAATATGAACAATTTATCAAAAAATCCGTGAAATATTTAACGGTAATCCGTGAAAAATTTAACGGAAACCCGTGAAAAATTTAACGGAAACCCGTGAAAAATTTAACGGAAACCCGTGAAAAATTTAACGGAAACCCGTGAAAAATTTAACGGAAACCCGTGAAAAATTTAACGGAAATAATAGATATGTATACAAAGGGAGAAAGATGAAATGAAAGAAGGAAGGAATGAATGAAAGAGAAAAAATGAATGAAGGAAGTAAGAGAATAAGGGAAATAAAGAAACGTATACAAAAAAAAAGAAAGGAATGAAAGAAGGAATAAATGAAAAAAAATGAGGGAATGAAGGAAGGAATATAAGGGAGAAGAAAAGAGAGAAAAGAAAAAATGAAAAGAGGGGAAAAGAGGAGGGGAAAGAGAGGAAGGCACCTTGATGGCGACGGGGTAGATGGTGCCACCGACCTCGAAGCTGCCCTTCTTGAACATCATGAGCGAGGTGTTGTTGATGCACGTGCCTGCGGGGGTAGGTCGGTGTTTGAGGACTTTCAAGTTATTCCTTTGACTCTCCTTGCGGTTCTGAAGCGTGCCCAGAGGCGGCAGACTTCGCTTGCGTTCGAAGCGTCTCTCACAGGACTCGAAGTACTCGGTCGAATTGCACGCCGTCTGCTAGCGATGCCGCTTCATAGCTCAAGCGGAACCTCACCAACCGAAGCAGAAGACGATAAGGACTGAACCACAAAAAAGAACTAGTGGTGTAAATGACCGTTTGTATTTCAGATGCGAAAAGAGAAAAGGGAGAGAAGGAGAAGGAGGAGGAAGAGAAAGAAGAAGAGAAGGAGAAGGAGGAGGAAGAGGAAGAAGAAGAGAAGGAGAAGGAGGAGGAAGAGGAAGAAGAAGAGAAGGAGAAGGAGGAGGAAGAGGAAGAAGGCTTTCAGACCATGCTTCAAAGCAGATGGTGGAGCTTGTGGAATGTAACGATGAATTTGATTGCTTTCAATAACACAAACGTTATATTTCAATGGGTGAAAGTGGAAAGAGGCACCTTCGGGAAAGATGAGGATGGGCAGGAGGTGTGGGTTTTCAACGTGTTCCTTCAGTCTCTTGCCCACCTCTATCCTGCATGCAAGCCACCAGTACCTCACACCAACTCATTAATTCACCCGTTCAAGCTCATCCACTCTCCATCCACACACACCGATCCTCATTTTCACCTACTCCTCCTCCTCACCCACTCCTCCTCCTCACTCACTCCTCCTCCTCCTCACTCACTCCTCCTCCTCCTCACTCACTCCTCCTCCTCACCCACTCCTCCTCCTCACTCACTCCTCCTCCTCCTCACTCACTCCTCCTCCTCACCCACTCCTCCTCCTCACCCACTCCTCCTCCTCACCCACTCCTCCTCCTCCTCACCCACTCCTCCTCCTCACCCACTCCTCCTCCTCACCCACTCCTCCTCCTCACCCACTCCTTCTCACCCACCTGTCCTCAGCCACTCCTCCTCCTCACTCACTTTTCCTCTTCACTCACTCCTTCTCCTCACTCACTCTTCCTCTTCATTCACTCCTCCTCCTCACTCCCTTTTCCTCCTCACCCACTCCTCCTCCTCCTCACTCCTCCTCCTCACCCACCTGTCCTCAGCCACTCCTCCTCCTCACCCACCTGTCCTCAGCAACCTTCCTTTCGAACCAGATGTGATGAGCTGAACGACTCATGGCATTTTGCACCAGTCCAAACAGACCGCCTTGTTTCTGACCCACCTGATGTTGTTGTGTTGTTGTTTTTGTTGATGTTGTTGTTGTGCTGTTGTTTTTGTTGATGTTGTTGTTGTGCTGTTGTTTTTGTTTTTGTTGTTGTTGTTTTCGTCATTGTGTTGTTGTTTTTGTTGTTGTTGTTCCATATCACCAAAGATTCATGATGGTTTAACAACATCAAAATACACATTTGAATAAACCTGTGCTGAAATAACTAAAAGTGCAAAAGATTAAAACTGCATGAAGGAGTGAGGAAGGAATGAGAGAGGAGTGAGGGAGGAGTGAAAGAAGAAGTGAGGAAGAGTGAAGAAGGAGTGAAGGAAGGAGTGAAGGAAGAGTGAAGAAAGAGTGAAGGAAGGAGTGAAGGAAGAGTGAAGAAGGAGTGAAGGAAGGAGTGAAGGAAGAGTGAAGAAGGAGTGAGGGAAAAATGAGAAAGGAGGACAAGACCCACCATGGCGTAGCAGTTGTCACAGCCGAGAACGATGATGTCGATGGGGGAGGTGTGGTTGGCCACGCAAATGCCTCCTCCTCGCGCCCTATTCTCCCTGCCCTCGAGAAGAACCACAATGAGGAGATCTCATAATAACGATGATGATGATGATGATGACGATGATGATGACGATGATGATGATGACGATGATGATGATGATGATGATGATGATGATGATGATGATGATGATGATGATAATTATTACTAATATTACCTAATAAAAACAACAACAAAAATTATTATAATGCAATATGAATATTAAAAGAATAATAAAAATAAAAATAATAATAATAATAATTATTATTATTTTGTTTTTTGGCGCCTGAAACATCAGCCACCCAGAAAGAGGAAAGGCATTGATGCAGCAAGTGATGTGATGGAACTGCCATACATAAACAAAAAGTTGACTTTATAAAATATTGAATAAGTAAAAACTTAACAACAATAAATTAAAACAAATCATGTTTTCGAGGTCAAATAAATTAGGGAATTATCTAGGTCAAATAAACTATCTAGGTCAACAGTTTAATTTATGTAAATAGCTCCCTAAAATAGAATGAGACCATTATTATGATTAATAAATTAAGTGGAGGGGACATTAGTGAAGTGGTCGAGAGGACAATGGAAGCCACTAACTCGTGGTGGACGGTGATGACGGAGGAGAAGGACCTGGAGAGGATCCTGTAACACACCATGCTCAACCACACGTTCAAGCGCCTCTTGCGACTGCAACGACATTGCAACTAGCATAATAATAAAAATAATAATTAAAAAAAGAATAATAATACTAATGAGAATGAGAATAATAATAATAATCATCACCATCATCATCATCATCATCATCATCATCATCATAAGGCATTATTTGAGTATTATATTGAAGTAATCAAAAAGAGGAATGACTTTTCGTCTGTCACGTGGCCGATGACGTAGGTGCCCACGATGATGCACGTGAGTGAGATGAGGGCCAGGACCAGTCTGGGAGTGTTGCAAACGAAGATGGATGATAAGATAGCAGTGATAATGATTGGATGATCATCGGAGTAGCTGATGGAAGTTGAATTGATGGAGGAGGAGGAAGAAGAAACAAATTGATGAATAAACATTGAAAAAGAAATGAATAGAAAAGAAAAAAAAAAAGGAATGACAATAATAATAATAATAATAATAATAATAATAATAATAATAATAATAATAATAATAATAATAACATTAAACAAATATTTAAATAAAAATAATAATAAAATATGAGGATAGGAGGAGGAAGAGGAAGAGGAGGAGGAGAAAGAGGAGGAGGAAGAGGAGGAGGAGGAAGAGGAGAAGAAGGAGGAGAAAGAGGAAAAGGAGGAGGATGAGTAATGGAGAGTGCTCATGGAGCCTGGGCACCTGAAGGGGAAGAGGATGAAGATCCTCAACACGCAGCCCACTCCCCACAACAACGACAGGCGCCAACTGCGTTGAACAACACGTTATCACAGTTGATTTTTGTGTGTGTGTGTGTGTGTGTGCGTGTGTGTGTGTGTGTGTGTGTGCGTGACAGTTGTAAACGTATATTGAAACCTGATGAAGACTGGGTATTTGTTGGTTCTTGTGAGTAGGTTCCAAGAGGAAAGTTCTGTAGTGAGAGAGAAGAATGAAGAAATAGAAAACGAAATTAATATATGCCAAGACAAGCAAGCCATGACACAGCTGAGCTTGTCAACATGGAAAGTAACCGCTTAATTTTGTATCAAGTATTCAACTTTGCACCCACCCATGGCACCCACCCATGGCACCCACCCATGACACCCACCCATGTCATCTCACCTGCAGCGTCGAACCTCTGAGTGACTTGGTCTTCCACAATCACCCGCATGCCCTTGCACATGAACCACATGGCGTCCTCCAGCACAAACCTTAAGTGGTGCATTGTGGGTGAGGGTGGGTGTTGTGCATTGTGGGTGTTGTGCATTGTGGGTGAGGGTGGGTGTTGTGCATTGTGGGTGTTGTGCATTGTGGGTGAGGGTGGGTGTTGTGCATTGTGGGTGTTGTGCAGTATGGGTGAGGTTGGGTGTTGTGCATTGTGGGTGTTGTGCATTGTGGGTGAGGGTGGGTGTTGTGCATTGTGGGTGTTGTGCAGTATGGGTGAGGGTGGGTGTTGTGCATTGTGGGTGTTGTGCATTGTGGGTGAGGGTGGGTGTTGTGCATTGTGGGTGTTGTGCAGTATGGGTGAGGGTGGGTGTTGTGCAGTATGGGTGTTGTGCATTGTGGGTGAGGGTGGGTGTTGTGCATTGTGGGTGTTGTGCAGTATGGGTGAGGGTGGGTGTTGTGCATTGTGGGTGTTGTGCATTGTGGGTGTTGTGCATTGTGGGTTTTGTGCAGTATGGGTGAGGGTGGGTGTTGTGCATTACAAAATAATATATTGGACAGTTTCAGCCTAAGTTTGAATTATGAAGAGTGGCTAACTTTCCATGCAGCTCTTCAAAGGAGCGTTGCATTTCAAGTCTGTGATGGGGTTGTGATGTGAAGCCTGTTTTCTTTTCTTTTGCATCCTCTTTTGTTTCGATTATTGAATTTGTAGTGCTATTATTTGAAACAACAAAACAAAATCAAGATTTTTCAAACGTATTACTTAGTACACAGTCAAATTGATATTTAGAGATTGAATGTTGACTAACTTGAAGACCCTTCAAGGGATGCTTCTTCAGCTGACTGTAACTTTTTCTCATGTAGACTTATTCTCTTTTTACCCCACTGGTCAAATGAACATGAAAAATATTGATCTTTGTTCTTAAGTTACTTTAGTGAGCTATAATGTTTTCTTAATATAGAAAATTGAATAATTAAAAGCTGTATTGACTATAACATTTTTATCAACTTTAAAAAAGCTAAAAAATTCTATTTTTCAAATTAATTTGAATAATAATTGAAATTTAAAATTTAAAATAATTACCTCAAAGATTAAAATCAAAATTTTTGTGTAAAGTTTAGTAATGCCCGTAGACTTTCTGAGACAAGCCATTATTATGACGATAGAGTAGAGGATTATGATCTGACCAAAAGTCAGAGATACTCCGGCGAAAATCCATTGGCCAAACGATAAGGACATCTGATGAAAATTAAGAACGAATTTATAATGAAACTTTAATTATTAGGTTTTCCTTTGCACCATCAATAAAAAAACCAATTAAAAAAATAGCGACGCTGCGGACTTTGATAAAGTTGAATTGCCTTTTAAATTTCCAAAACACTCTAAATCATAGAAAAATATTATTTTAAATATCTTAAATAGAAGATTAAGGTAAAATAAAGTTGAAGTAATTTTTGTTGAAAATATTTTTCAGTCTTGATTGAATCAAAAGCAAACGTTTTAAATGTTTAAAGAAAAAAAAGAAATGTTATTTTTAACTAGTATTTAGAAAAAATAAATTCAATTCATTTCAGAAGTGAAATTCAAAACTGAAACAATTCGAAATTAATAAAAAATCAAGAGATATAATGGATGTTATGTCGCTTTTAGTACAAGGATTTATTTACTGAGTGAAAGTTCCAAGGACAAGAAAAACGTCTCTATGTCCAAAGAGTTAGCATGTAAGAAAGCGGAAACTCAAATGAACAAGCTTAATATAAGTGTGAATCAGTTGAAAAATCAACCACAACGATTTTACTCAATTTTCTGGGAAGGCTTTTGTAAAGCATATTTTAACCCTGGTTCAAAGGTGCTTTCAGATAAACGGTTTTACTCACTGCTGGGCTCTCATATGCTTGGCAAGGGCATACGAACGAATTTCAAAAAAGACATGGGCGAGGAGAGTGAGTAGAGCAGATGTTTGTGAAAATCGATTTATTGTGTCAATCAAGGAGCAGGCCCCGATGACTTCTGTGTATATGCGTGTATCTGTACGCTCTTCAACCTTTTCATGCCCCATTTCTGAATGCCAATTGTTTCTTGTGTTTTCCACGCCGTGTGGTCATTTGAATCTTTCTACGGCACCAGATTCAGCTAAAACATGACGCCTATGACATGACGCCTGTGACATGACGCCTGTGACCTGACGTCTGTGACATGAAGTTTGTGCATGCAACAAGCACATTCAGAGCTTGTTCATGAGGCTTAGTTGCCCTTCTAAAGGACACTAGCTCTTTGTTATCACTATATTCCCTTTTACTCTGGAACGTAGGAATGAACTTATTCCAATGGAAACATCATACTATTATCTATTCCTATTTACTCTAATGCACAAATTTCTGTGTTCCACTACCTCCTTCAAGGTACGTACCATGGCCAGTGGAGCAAGGGAACCCGGCATGGATTTGGAATTCGCAAAAGTGCCTTCAAGGGTCTATCAGCTTCTTACAGAAATTAAAAAAAAGTCCTTAAATCGGCTTCGTCACTGCCTTCGAACCTCTTCCCAGGCAACAAGTTCACATCAGCCTCCAGCTACGACGCCCTGTACGCCAGCACGGTGGACAACAAGCGCTCAAACGATTTAGACAAGCACAAGGGAGGCTTTGTGCTGGTTGAGAAGCTCAAGAGCTCTGGGTCCCGCTCATCATCGCTCGGACGCAGCAGGTCAACCAGCCTCTCCAAAAGCCTCTCCAAGCGGTACTTGCTTCAGTTGTGATGACAGCCGTGTTAAACAACTACAAAAATCAATTCAGTTCTTAAAACACGACTTGCATTAGCATTCAGGCCACACATATATATAGTGAATATATACCAAATGAAGATTGCTTATTCAACTTGTATTATGTATATATAATCATTAAGTGTATAATTCTAGTTTTGTTTAAGAATAAAATTGTTTCAACGCCTGCATGATTTGAAAACTTTCAAAATTGAAACAGCCGATTTTCTATGAGAGTCAGCAACTGGTTAATTAATCGGTCCATTCATATCAAGCTTTTTATGTTTCTTTTTGAACCAAAATTTGTTTCAAGTTTTATAGTTTTGTTGATTGAAATAAAAATTAAATATACATTTTTGTTTTCAAATAAATTTCCAAGCTATTAGAAAAATCACTTTGTTTAATAAGATAATTTGATAAAAAATAAAAATCAAGCGCTACGTGAAATATTTGCTTAGAAACCGTTTTGTCTGTTGTTAAACTTTGAATTTAGGAGGCAAAAGAGATTCCAAGTTATTGTCAATTATTTTGCATTTGGGTAAAAAATAAAGTGAAAATGACAGAAACTGACGAATTGCTTCGTCCCGAAGAGTACACCATGTCCATCATGAACAGCGAGAATATCAAACTTGAAAAAGAAGTACCCATAAGTTGATTAATATTTTTCAAATATTTAAAAAAATATTAACATATAATCAATAGCAGGAATAATAATAATAAATAATAATAAAATAATAATAAAATACGAATATTATTTCAATGGCATCAACCCTGAGTAGCTCAAGGCTGCATAATAACTACTGCTTATTGATATAATTATTTTCACTTTGTTCATGAACTATTGTTCTTCAACTCCAACACAATAATATGTAACTTATAAACAAATTTCTCGTAACATTACAGCTTGTTTTAATCTAACAGTTCTCTCTTAGTCTGATTATTCGCCATGCTTTGTACCATCTCCAGCGTCTGTCTGAAGTTGATTGAATGAAGTTTATAAAAAATGAATTGAATATATTTCATATTAGTCACATACATTCCAAGTATTTGACGAGTCTGAAGGAGTGTGGCTTGCTGAACTTGGAGCTGAGAGAAGCGAAGGAAGAGTTGCAAGACCTTTCGAACAGCTACAAGGCCTTACAAGAGCGCCTGCATTGCATCCACGTGAAGACTTACTACTTTGTTTTCGTTTTTCAAGCTTCATTAAAACAGTTGTTTCGATCAACGATATGTTCACAGCTTTCGGTACATTATCAAAGTTTTGATAACTTTTGATTAATTTTTTTTTAATTATGAGAGGATTTTTAGAAGTTTTTTCAAATAATTTTCAACTTTTTCCATAATCTTTCGATTTTTTTAACAATTGAAAAAATCAAATTATTTTTAAGCTTTTCACAAACGAACAAAACAATGAACTGGAAACAGAGAAGAGTCTTTTGAAGTTGGTGTTAGGAGAACATGCCAAGACACAGGTTGGATGTTTGTTGGAGATAAAGGAAGAGGAGGAGGAAGAGGATGATGGGGAGGATGATGATGATGATGATGATGATGATGATGATGATGATGATGATGATGATGATGATGATGATGATGATGATGATGATGATGATGATGATGATGATGATGATGATGATGATGATGATGATGATGATGATGACGATGATGAGCCGCCGTTGTTGCTGGTACTGCAGCTAGAAATCAAAGAATTGATCAAAAGGAACAAGGAGGCGAAAGAGCTGCAGAAGCATTACGAAGTGAGTTTGAAATTTGTAAGATTCTCTCATTTTTATTTTTCACCTTGAAGATAACATTAAACGTTTAAAGTAAACTCAGATAGTTTTCATACATATGGATGTGGAAAAACAGAGGGGTGAACCATTGGAAAGGCAGACGAATAAAATCTGAGAAAAATCGCATTATTTCGTAGTATATTGTATTTTACTTCGATACAAGATATTGATGGAGTGAATGGAGGAACAGAAGTGTGGAAAGGTCTAAAAATTATTAAATACTGTTGGGAATCAAAGTTGCGGTAAAAAGTAATCGAACCAAACATAATATAAAAAATAAAAAAATAATAAATAAATGAAATAATAATAACAATTATTGTTATATATTGTGGGATAACTAATTTTTAAACAGTGACGTGTCTTCATCGCAGAATTGTTTGGTGAAAATGAGCGACAAGGTGAACTGTCGAGAAGATGGTTTGGAGAAGATGAAGGAGCGAATGGATGAGTGGATGAAAGAGTTGGAGGAGGTGGGGCAGGTGGAACTCATCTTCAAAAAGTACCACCAGCTGGATCGCAACAAGATCAGGGTGGGTGCCTGAGGAAGAGATTGTACTGTTCATTCAGTAGTTTCTACTTCGTCTGCTGGTTGTTCTCATAAACCAATCGTTTGCTCGTTTGCTGGTTGTTCTCAAACCATCGTTTGCTCGTCTGCTGGTTGTTCTCAAACCATCGTTTGCTCGTCTGCTGGTTGTTCTCAAACCATCGTTTGCTCGTCTGCTGGTTGTTCTCAAACCATCGTTAGCTCGTCTGTTGGTCTTTTTGATAGAATAATTGAAAATGTGCCATCACACGTACCATGGTAGGAGATGCTGCTGGGCATATCATCGCTGAGCGAGCAACTACACAACAAGAAGCTCGAATTGGGCAAGCAACAGACCGAAGGCAACGCCCTCAAGGTGATCTCTTGAACCAACTCTTAATCGCACATTCACCCAATAACCTTTCTTCGATGTGCAATATCTAATCTAATCTATCCTCAAGCCTATTGACATGACAAACAGTTAACTTCGTTGCAATAACCAACTTAGTTTTCGCTGAACAAAACGCTGGACGAGTTGAAGAGGAGTCAACAGGACCGCAAAGAACTCATCAAGAGGTGCCTTCGTTGAGGCCGTTGGGTCATTGTTGAGTGACGTGCCTGTAAATACAATCAAAATGCTATCAAATACAGTAGAAATATGTTCAAATACAATGAAATTCACATAACATACAATGAACCACAACGAAATGTCGTCATAATTCTCATTACACGTCATTTCACACGCTGCTCGTCATTCATCGCGTCCTTACCACATCGGTGTTGGCCTCATCATCTTCATCCACTCCAGTAACCTAAGTATCACAATTGACATGAATTCATGACATCCATGCATTGAATGAATTCACGCCGTCCATGCACCGAATGAATGCATGACATCCATGCATTGAATGAATTCACGCCGTTCATGCACTATTCACAGGCTCATGGACCTGTCGAAGATCATCGCTCGCAAGGACCAAGACATCAGTCTGATGAACAAGGTTCCACTTGTCCTGCACCATATCTGACGTCCTTGTCACGAGTACAGAGTGGCTTGTGCAACTCACCACCAACCGGCCAGAATAAAAGCAATGGCCCCACGAGCTCCTCCTTCTCCTCTTCCTTCTCCTCCTCTTCCTCCTCCTCCTCTTCTTCCTCCTCCTCTTCCTCCTCCTCCCTCTCCTCCTTCTTCTTTTTTTCTTCCTTTTCCTCCTTCTTCTCTTCCTCCTCCTTCTCCTCCTCCTCCTCTTCCTCCTCCTCTTCTTCCTCCTCCTCCTCCTCCTCCTCCTCCTCCTCCTCCTCCTCCTCCTCCTCCTCCTCCTCCTCCTCCTCCTCCTCCTCCTCCTCTTCCTCCTCCTCCTCCTCCTCCTCCTCCTTCTCCTCCTCCTCCTCCTCCTCCTCCTCCTTCTCCTCCTCCTTCTCTTCCTCTTCCTATTTCTTTTCAGATGACACAAGGCACCCAGAATGAGTTAGATGGGCTGTTGGAGCAGAGGCATTCGAAGGAGGGCCTGCTGAAGAGGCAGACCCACACCAACAACAAGCTTGACACCAAGTTGAAACACTTCAACCTTTTGAAGGTCTCTGTTGCTTGCATTTAACTAGAGAGTCTGTTCCTTAATGAAAATACGAGCTTCATCAATAGTACCTTTGAAATATTGAAAATCAGAGTAAAAGAACAAGGTTAAATAACTTAAAACTAGTCACACAAAATCCGAGGTGGAAATTTAGAGCCAAAGTGATCACAGGATCAAATCAATGGAGTTTGAATTGAATTGTAGCTTGTGAGCATACGGAATAAGTATCGAAGGATGCATCAGCCGCTGTTGACGCTGTCGAACCACCGCCAACAGGAGAAGCTGAAGAACCACTTTCTAGAAATCAGCGAGAATTTGACCACTCTGAACCACAAGGTTACTTGCTACTCGTGACCAGAAGAATCTAATCTAATTTTATAAAATCTCATCTCGTCTCATCTTATCTAATCTCATCTCATCTAATTTCATCTTATCTAATCTAATCTCATCTCGTTTTATCTCATCTAACCTCATCTACTCTCATCTCATTTAAGCTCATTTCATCTCATCTTATATCATTCATCTAATCAACAACATACCTTCAACACATCCAGCCATAAGAGCTGTGGCTGAAAGTTGAATGATAGTAATATAAGAAGGATTATCATAATTAAATCTTTCATAAAATATCACCAATAACTTTTTAAATAATATAAATAATATAATGAAGATAGATAATAATGAGATAACAGCTGATAAGGATAATAGTAATGATACATAGAAGTAATGACAATTTTTGAAAAGATTGTAACGTTTGTTACCGCAGTACCACAGCTTGCGTATCCAGTTGGACCGGACAGCCCTGGACCTCGAGTTGATGAGGACTTCCGTGAACAGGAACAAGCAAGACGTCGTGGATGATGTAGAAAGGTGTGTATGTGTGTGTGTGTGTGTGTGTTTGTTTGTTTGTTTGTTTGTGTGTGTGTGTGTGTGTGTGTGTGTGTGTGTGTGTGTGTGTCTGTGTGTGTGTGTGTGTGTGTGTGTGTGTGTGTGTGTGTGTGTGTGTGTGTGTGTGTGTGTGTGTGTGTGTGTGTGTGTGTGTGTGTGTGTGTGTGTGTGTGTGTGTGTGTGTGTGTGTGTGTGTGTGTGTGTGTGTGTGTGTGTGTGTGTGTGTGTGTGTGTGTGTGTGTGTGTGTGTGTGTGTGTGTGTGTGTGTGGGTGTGTGTGTGTGTGTGTGTGTTTGTTTGTTTGTTTGTTTGTTTGTTTGTGTGTGCGTGCGTGTGTTTGTTTTTTTTGTTGTTGATCAATTACGGAAAAATAGAAAATAAAAAGTGGATAGGGTGAAATGGCGGCAAAAAATGTGGTTTTCAAACTTTGAAACATTCACTCTGGCCATCAAGGTTCGCTGAAGTGAAGGTTGATGGATTCGAGTGTGGAAGAAGGAGACAAATAAATAAATTTGGTTTGTAAAGCGCCAAGGCAAGCAACTGAGGCGCAACTAGGTGACTGAGCCACTCTAGCACGGCGTCTGTCCTTTACTTGAGTTACCGCTTTTCACGACTCAAAGCTGCACTTAGTTGGAGATCAAACTGTGAGTTTCATGTTTTAAAGCGGGTTTGCTAGGCATTATACCACAGGCGCAAAGGTAATCAAGTTGTCAATAGATGCGACTTTGTGCTTACGACAGACTGAAGCAGGTGGCGAAGGAGATATGCAGACTGATAGAAGAGGACAAACAGATGGACTTGAACGATAAAAACAAGCACCAGAAGCTGAATATAATACAACAAAACATCAGGTGCTCTTCTTCTTCTTCTTCTTCTTCTTCTTTTTTTTTTCTTCTTCTTCTTCCTCTTCTTCTTCTTCTTTATTACTTTTTAATTATTTATTCATTCGAGCTAAAAAACAAAAATAAAATTTTGTTGTTCGATCACAGGCGGAACGAAATGATGAGGAACAAAGTGAATTATGAACTACGAGAATTGACCAAGGTAGGCTGGGTCTAGGGTGGGTCTAGGATGGGTCTAGGGTGGGTCTAGGAGGGGTCTAGGGTGGGTCTAGGAGGGGTCTAGAGTGGGTCTAAGCTGGGTCTAAGATGTGTCTAGGATGGGTCTAGAATGGGTCTAGGATGGGTCTAAGCTGGGTCTAGGATGGGTCTAGGGTGGGTCTAGGGTAGGTCTAAGCTGGGTCTAGGATGGGTCTAGGATGGGTCTAGGGTGGGTCTAGGATGGGTCTAGGGTGGGTCTAGGGTGGGTCCAGGGTGGGTCTAGAATGGGTCTAGAGTGGGCGGGAGAACCACACCACGATGCCCCTTTATCATTAGTTTACCACAACAATAAGCAACAATAAATGTTGTCAGATACACTACCAAAAAGAAGTGGAAGCAAAGAGAGAAATGGCGAAAAAGAAAATGGCTTTGACCCAAATCGCTGTTGGTGACGATGGAAAAGATTGAATGAACAAACTGAAATATTTTGTGGATAGACCTTATTAAGCTTTTTAACCAGATATTAATATTTGTTTTATAATTATTCAATTTTCGATTATTTACTTTGTAATTGTTTAATTTTCAATTGTTTAATTTTTAATTATTAAATTTTTATTTTTTTATTTTTTAAATATTTAATTATCCGAGTATTTACTCATCATTTATCATTCATCAGACAGTTTATCAACTCAAAACTACTTTACTTATTTTCAAGTTGAAGAAGGCAACGTTTGTGAAAATTCGAGAAGAGACGGAGAAGTTGGAGACGATGAAGTTGCAGAAGATGAAGTTCCTCTTCATCAAGGTGGGTGGACTTTATGGAAAAATAATGATAACAACAATGAAGGTAGCCATAGCAGGAAGAATAATAATAATATTTTCATTTTTATCAATAATAATGATAATATAAATACTAATAATAATTTAAATTGGGGCGAGTTGTTGAAAGGGGACACAAGTCGTTGGGAGGCGATCGATTGAGCTTGCCTCGAATGCACCTCGAATGCACCTCGAATGCACCTTGAATGCACCTCGAATGCACCTCAAATGCATCTTGAATGCACCTCGAATGCACGTCGAATGCGCCTCAAATGCATCTCGAATACAACTCGAATGCGCCTCAATGCATCTCGAATGCACCTCGAATGCACCTTGAAACACCACCTCGAGTACTCAAGTATAACTTCAAAATTCACTAGCAAGAACTTCGATGCTGCCACAGGAGTTGAACATGCAGATGATGACTCGCAAGATTCACATGCTGGAGGGTCATTTGCTGCTCACCGAACAAACCGCCATGATCTCTCAGGTGGTGCCAACATGGACTGATCTCTTCTCTTCATATATCATTTTATCTACACCTCTCTGAACAATCTTTGAACATTTATTCAATGTGATTCGATTGAGGGAACGATCGACAGGTGCGAGAGAAGTCTGCCATACTGGAGGAGTGCAACAAGTCGCTCCTCTTCTGGACCACTCAGGCCAGGAACGTCAAGGTACGAGGGTGTTGAGGGGTTCAGAGAGGTAAGGTCGGTCGAGGCCTTGCGAAGGGTACGGAGACATGAGAGATTGAGCCTCTGTTGTGGCTTGTGTGTAGTCTCACGGGTCTGATGACTAGGGTGCTGTGTCATGAAACATCACAAACGAACTAGCTCAAAGTTCTACCTTATTAGTTATTGATTAAAAAAATGTCAACGTCTGTGTTGAAAGTGTGGGTGAATTCTCTGGTGCAAGTGTGGGTGAGGTTTCTATTGGGAGTGTGGGTGACAAGTAGAGACCGGATGGATGACTTGCACATGCGTGGTCACGTGACAGGGCACGCTGCATAGGGAGAGGTACGAGTGCGACAAGATAATACTGAGAAAGCAGGAGGTGAGCAACACCCTACTCGAGACGGAACTGCAGCTGAAGATCGCCAACCAGGTGTGGAGTTCCTTGCACGAACAGAAGAAGGTTGGTGGGTGGGTAGAAAAGTGGTTGTGGTGGGTGGGTAGAGGGCTGGTTGGGGGGGTGGGTAGAGGGCTGGTTGTGGGGGGTGGGTAGAGGGCTGGTTGTGGGGGGTGGGTAGAAGGCTGGTTGTGGGGGGTGGGTAGAGAGCTGGTTGTGGGGGGTGGGTAGAGGGCTGGTTGTGGTGAGTAGAGGTCGTGATGGATGGGTGGTGAATGGTTGTGGTGGGTGGGTAGGTGGGCAGACGGGAACTTATGGTAAATAGGAGTTGGCTGGGGGGTGTTATTGTTTCTCAAGGCATGGTAACTCCAAGTGTTGCTTAAACTCACGAAAACATGAAATTTTGAACACTCAATGAGAATTACGAACGTAAACCAACTTTGAAGAGCCGTTCACTGCACATCCCGCTCACAAAGACTGTCAAATGCGCAGGAGTTGATGCTGAACGAGTCCATGCAGCAGATGGTGGCGGACAAGCTCTTGACGCTCAAAGACCGCTTCATGAACCAGAAGGTATGTTTGAGGTGTTTAAAGCTTCAAGAAGCCACTGTAACAATGCTCTCAACTCGCTTACAAGATCAGTCTGGAAGAGTCGCGGCAGTTGCTGTTGTGTGAGATGACAGGCAAAAAAATGGAAATTCAGGCAAACAAGGAACGCCTTAGAGCTCAAACTCAAGTGATGATGATGATGATGATGATGATGATGATGATGATGATGATGATGATGATGATGATGATGATGATGATGATGATGATGATGAGGAGGAAGATGATGATGATGATGATGATGATGATGATGATGATGATGATGATGATGATGATGATGATGATGATGATGATGATGATGATGATGATGATGATGATGATGATGATGATGATGATGATGATGATGATGGTGATGATGATGATGATGATGATGATGATGATGATGATGATGATGATGATGATGATGATGATGATGATGATGATGATGATGATGATGATGATGGTGATGATGATGATGATGATGATGATGATGATGATGATGATGATGATGATGATGATGATGATGATGATGATGATGAGGATGATGATGATGATGATGATGATGATGATGATGATGATGATGATGATGATGATGATGATGATGATGATGATGATGATGATGATGATGATGATGATGATGATGATGATGATGATGATGATGATGATGATGATGATGATGATGATGATGATGATGATGATGATGATGATGATGATGATGATGATGATGATGATGGTGATGATGATGATGATGATGATGATGATGATGATGATGATGATGATGATGATGATGATGGTGATGATGATGATGATGATGATGATGATGATGATGATGATGATGATGATGATGATGATGATGATGATGAGGATGATGATGATGATGATGATGATGATGATGATGATGATGATGATGATGATGATGATGATGATGATGATGATGATGCTGGCGATGATGATGATGATGATGATGATGATGATGATGATGATGATGATGATGATGATGATGATGATGCTGGCGATGATGATGAGACTGGTTGAGCGTGGTGGAATGAGTACATTTGAAATGAAAAAGTGCAAGTGGGCAGAGTATTTGAACGATGAATATAGAAAATAGCTTTATAGCGATAAGATTGAACAATCAGTCCAGCTTGTCAAATGAAAAAGACATTTCGACGCTATTTCAGTTGACGATGGCGAAAAAGCGAGAGTTGTCGATCGAGATAGGAGACAAGAAGTGCAAGTCAGCGCAACTCACCAAGAAGTATGATGCTGATTGCTTCAAAAACCATCGATAAAAAAATTTGGATATTTTTTTAATATTCATTTATGGAAATTTGTCAATAATAATATAATTTGGAATTGATAGCTATAAAATAATTTCAATGATGGATTAGTTGAACCCCCTTGTGACTTGGAGGTATGGCGTGCTGGTGACGTTCATGAAGTCGAGCGATTCTGACGCTGAATCCGGCTCTCCGGTGCAGTTCATCGTGAGAGTGAGTGGCATAATGCAGAGTGGCATAGTGCAGAGTGGCATAGTGCAGAGTGGCATAGTGCAGAGTGGCATAGTGCAGAGTGGCATAGTGCAGAGTGGCATAGTGCAGAGTGGCATAGTGCAGTGTGGTAATGTGGTACGGGGAACAGTAGCATGGAAGGGAGGGGTATAAGGAAGTGTGAATGAGGTCTGTAAGATGTTCAAATGATGAAACCTTCCATCCAATCACCACCCAGTCGATAGAGGAAAAAGAGGCACTCAAAACTAAAGGCAATGCACTAAGCCTTGAGGTTGCTGGAGTTGCTAACTTCCTTCGTCTCGTTCAACCCCACCACTAACAATCCCACACAATATAACTTTTTACCAATGTGCTTTTCCAAAACATCCTATGCCATCTCCAACACCGCCTTGCTCCAACATCATCCTACATCTGCACCCTCTAAGCACGCCACCACACGGCAACGCAGGCGAAGAAGCTGGAAGAGGAGTTGAAAGGCCTTAAGAATGCCGTCCTGCTGGTCAAGTGCTCCAACGCCAAGCGGATCGGCATGATTTCTGACACCGGTTTTGTCTTCATTGTAACAATGTTTGCATACAGTGGTCCTTCAGAGCAATACATCGTGTGCACCTCCACAGAGAAGGAGAAGCTGGAGAAGGTGAAGTTGGACGAGGCGCTGAAGAAGGTGGGACACAACATGTCGAACAAGCGCAAGCATGCCAACGAGGCCAGGGAATTGATCACGGTGAGTGGCCACTGCTACCACTCGCTTCGCATATGTGGGTGGATGAGAGTGATTGACGATCGCAGGAGAGTACAAGCGCTGAACTTGTAGTTTGAAAATCTTTTCGAATCGGCACTTGATTAACTTTATCTCCAAACCTTTTATTGCCATCCAGAAAAAGAAGGAGAAGATTGAGGAGCTGGTGCTGAGACATCAGCTTGAAGTGGGAAAGTTCCGAGTGATAGAGGTGGTCATTTGTTCTCAATCGATTCATCAGGCTACATTGCAGTAGGAACCTTCAAACTGGTGATTCCATGAATGAATAGAACAACTCAACCGCTCAGGCTAAGTGGGAAAAGCTACGTGAGAAGTTGGAGAAACAGCAATGTCGATTCGAAAGGACTCAAAAGTTATTGCACCAATGTTTATCCAAAAACAAAGACAATCCAGCCTTCGAAACCTTCAAGGTTTCGTTATGGACATTTTCATTTGGAGCAATATTGAAACGCTGAATTTTGAAAATAATAAAGAACTTTCGTATACAATCATACTAGTCAGAAATCACTCTGAATGCGGTGGAAAAGTTGAGCGAGATAGCAATGAAGTGGCTGTCAGAAGCAGGCGAGAAGCAGCAGAAGTTCAAGGAGCTGTTGCTGAAGAAGTTCGAAGAGGTGATGCCGCAGCTGTCAAGCAGCTGTCATCAGCCCATCAAGCAAACATCGTGCAGCGCTGCTTACATACAGCTTGAGAGAATATTGATATTTATACTTTTCAATTAGAACGCTTCAAGAGTATACGCTGGTCGTCATGACGTCACAAACACCGCAGTTGAACTTCCGAAATTTGACGAAGATCTTCGAGGCGTCAGCTCCTTCGACGCTTGCAAAGAAGAACTCGGAGCTGCTGACTTCTTCGCGGTCCAGCACTTCCTCCGCCCTCACCCCGAATCAAGTGCGCCTTTACGTTGGTGTCTCTGCCACCGCAGTATCCTTGTGTCTCAAAACAGCCGTGACTTTACGAGTCAAGAATGTCTTTTGTGGTTACGTTATTCTCGCTTGAGTGTGTTGCTGTGTGGTGTCATTCGAAATGTGGCAGTTTGATTATTGAAAGTTTTCTGGTGCCGTTGCTCCCCTTAGCAACCAAAATAAGAGACAAAAAAACGCTTTCACCGTTTGTTGCCATCGTGTTCTTGGAGGGTTCTGGTGTGATGGAATTGTCTACATTTGCATTCAGACACCTTAAATCATTAATATGAATTATTATTCCATTACTTACCTTTTACAGACACCAATATTCAAGTCTGTACAGCATGCAATGCAGCAAGCGTCCAAGATAGACAGCACGAGTCTGTCCACCCTTATAACTATCCCCCCGATTTGCTTATTACTCATCTTAGTGCTTTCGCGTTGTTTTTACTATATAAGTGATTATTATTATTATTATTATTAATTCAATTACCTCACTTACCATTTTTTAACTCTTTCCAACCAGTTATAGAAATCGACGCCACAACCATCTTCACCAACGGTTAATAATAATAATAATAATAATAATAATAATAATAATGATATAGCATTAGTTTTTTGTTAATAATTTACGCCTCAATTATAATTTTCAGCGCCAGAAACAAGTTGATTTCATGAATTATGTTTGGGTGTGTGGCCTTTCAAATAAATTCATTTCAGTTGAGAATTTTAAATTTAGGATTACACAAATTCACTTCAATGTTGATTTTTCTCTTCTTTAATTAAAAGTTTAAATTCTTTTAATTTTTCCTTATTTTAAACAATAAAACATTGAAATGGATCAGAGGTTTTCTCGCTGGCTACATGCATTTTAAATAACTCGTAATTGGAGAGCTTCTCGAGGAATTGAATGACTAGAATGTGTATGTGAATACTATGAGAATGTCTAAATCAAATTTGTCAACTGCATCTGAAGGAATCACTTATGGAAAATGTGCACCTGCGGAGTGGGAAAGTTTGGAATAATTGTTTGAATAATCAAATTTATTTATTTAAAACGCTTTTGTGCTTTTCACAGAAAACGGAACGAAATTTTATGTGGCTACCCATTGGAATTAAAAAGGGAAGAAACAAAATCTTAAGAGGGCGATCCCAGGCTACCGTCATAACGAAGCTTTCCTACCTTAAAGCATAGAAGATATATTCAAGTGACTACAACTCCACATGTGATGCAATCTTAGCTAAATAACTTCCAGGCGTTTGTTCATCATGTTTTAAAGAGTTGACTGATGAGGGATTAAATAGGAAACCAACCAAGACAATGCCTGCAGACAGCAACAGGCATTTTGCTCTGACGTCCATGTCCACAGGGACTGGAAATATGGTTGTGGTTGTTATATAATATATCAGAATATGCAACAATACGATAGTTAATAGTAACACTGAAACTTTAATAAGAAGGTTTGAAATATTTATTCCCAACAAATTTTTTGGAGATTTAAAAACGAATCTGACCTTATCTGATCTCAGCTAATCTAATCTAATCTAACCTAATCTGATCTCAACTAATCTAATCTGATCTTATCTAATCTAATCAAGGTGTGGCACTCACATGTTATTCCAAGGTCCTGCTGGGTCCTCCTCACCTCGTGCATCACACCAGCCCACTTGCGTACACTAAGTCTGCCCACGCCAGCTTCCAAATGCTTTGAGAAGATCTATGGAAGATATCAGAGTGTGAGGATTAGGGTGAAAGGTGCTGATATGTGTTTAAATGAATAAATGATTGATTAAAATCATGGTTAATTGATATAATAAAATAATATAATTAATATAGACATGGAAAAATGAAAAAATAGTCAAAAATAAGTTTGGTGATTAGTTGGGAAGACCTGAAGGTCTCTGGGCATGCCTCTGAGTCTGAGGAGGATGTCCTCTTGAGGAGAAAGCACCTCAAACTCCTGCATCACCAGGGTTTTTCTGTGCCAGTGTAGGTTTGTCAAGACATGAACTCTTCAATGAAAGAAATATAATTTAGTAAATTTATTAACATTACTAAAACTGAAATAATTATTCTTATTGAAATATTTTTAATTTACATAGTGATACTTTGAGGCAGAAAAAAACATTTCAGTTTTATCCATTTCATAAGGAAATTATAGGTTTGTAAGCACATTTAACATTTAAAAGTGCATTATAAATTTTCAAATCAACTCACATACTTGCGCCTTATGAAGCCAACAATGACGCCCAAAGGTGAATAGACAACGGCTGTGAAATGGCATAAAGAGGTACAATGCCAAGAAAGACCCAAGCACAAACATATTCTGTGGCTTGGAACCAATATGTGAGCCACCTCCTGCAAAAGAATTTAAACTTTTAAAGATGTGTACATTTTTTTCTACTAAAATTTAAAAATATTAGAATATTTAAAAAAAATTACTTCTTTGGAACTGTTGTAAACTTTGAAAAAAAGTGATTTTTTGTCAGTTGTACAAGTTTCTGTATGCAAAAAAACAAAAGAGTGTATTCAGAATTTATTGAGAAAATATTCATCAACGTACCTTGTTCAACATAAAACAGAATCTTCCTCAATTCATCAATTACTTCATACCTTTTTTGGTTTCTTGCATTGAAAACTGTTGAAATAAGCTGAATTTTATTGTTGTATTTATAAAAGAACAAATTATTTTACTTATATCGTGCCTAAAGTTGCCTGTGTGGATGACCATTTGACCAACTTCAAGAAGGCCCTGCAGTCCTTCTGGACACAAAGGGGCCTGTTCTTCTGTTTCTAACTGAGAATAAGTATTGCTCATTTTTTACTTTCAAAATTATCCTACTCATGGACTTATTTATGTAAAATCGGATTCAGAGTAAACAGAGTGACAACTGGATCATGGAATAACTACAAAAGAGGTTTATTTGCCTAAAGTATTTATTCCATTTGGTGCGTTTTGATTTTAAATATAAAAAAATTCAAATATTGGAAAAATATTTTTTTCAATAGTTTGTTTTTTTGTTTGTAAAATAAATAATTTTCTATACGCGATTTAAATTATAATCTAGCAAAAACTAGCTTAATTTTTAACCATTGAAGACTATTTAAAACTTCAAAAACATACCGCATTATATATTTTCATATAACTAGTTTTATTGACAAGTTTCAAAAAAGGCTTAAATTGAATTATATTATGCCTAAGAAATTTGCCGGAGAAAACTCAAAAGCGGCTGAGACAAGAGCAAGAAGAGCGGCTAAAAAAGAAGATGAAGAATTAAAAAAACAAAAACAAATTGAAGATGAATATTGGAAAGATGATGATAAGTTAGTAAATAAAAAACTCCAACGGAAAGACGACAAGGAAAGAAAAAAGGTGGAACAGTTTGAGCGTAAAAAGCAGCTTCAGCAATTGGCAGACGAAGAAATGAATATTCTGAGCAAATCAACCGTCAAAAATTCTACCACTAAAATCACCAGAGCACAGGCAGAACTCCACAAACAAAATATTGATGAATCCACTGAAGGTGCTTTTTCACTTGATTTACAAGAGACAACTGAAAAATGTTTTTCTTTTTTATATTTTATTTATTTTTGTTTTCAATAAAAATGTATTACAATTTTTAAAACATGAATATCATTCAAAGTTTTGTTTTCTTTTCTTCATTGATGTCAACTATTTTATTTCATTACTAACTTGATAGTAATGATCATATTTTCATCTACTCATACTCTCAATACAATAGTTGTTTTTGGGTGTTGTGGGTTATACTTAATTCAGAAAAAAATTCTATTTTTTTATAAATTACAAGTTATTTTTATACTTTTTTTATTTGCTTTTTAGTATTTTGTTTCATTACATGAAATTCCAAAAAATTGCATCTGAATCATTCAACAGCAATTACAATCACCCATTGCAATTTTTCACTCATTTGATAATGTTTCAAATATTTTATTCTTGACTGCAGGTAAGAAAAAGAAAGAGAAGGAGGCAGCCTTGGAAGAGAACATAAACAAGATCAACCTGGAGGGCAGTGTTGCTCAAAACGTGGATGAAGCTATCAACCTCTTAAAGTAAGCCCATTAAAGCTTCTCACAAGGCCCACTAAAGTCTATGTTATAAAGTGGCTTATATAATGTAATTATAAGATATATTATTTGCTCCAAGGCAAACAACTGAGAAGTTCTGAAGTATTAACTAATCTTATGAAACCTCTCCAACAACAGTAATATAATGATCTTATACACAACCCCCTGCTGCACACCAACAGTTCAGAGGGGCCTGAGCAGGACATGCACCCAGAGAAGCGTATGAAAGCAGCCTACCTAGCCTTCGAGGAACGCTGTTTGCCTCAGCTGAAGGCTGAGAACCCCAGCATGCGACTGTCACAGCTGAAGCAGATGCTACGCAAGGAGTGGATCAAATCACCAGACAACCCCATCAACCAGGCCTTCAAGGCGTCCCCGCAGGTGGCGAGGGAGTGAGGCTAGTCGTTGGGGAGGTAGAGCTTAATGGGGGTGAACTATAATATAGAAGGCTTTTGTTCTTGTGGTGAAGATAAAGGCTTGTCTTCATTAATTTGTATTAATTAAATATCAATAATTGAAAAACAAAATTAATATTTGTTAATTATTTTTGCCAAAACTCCAATATTCACACTGTCGTCTTGTTATTTTTTCAACGTTATTTTGTTAAAAAATCAACGAGTCATACTGTGTCATTTGAAAATTTTAAATAACTCATGGGACAACACAACGGGTTCCCTGGAAAGATTTTAAAAATTTGAAATATAACACTGAACAAGTCCATTGCATGATTTTATACAGTTGAATTGTAATATGGTTAGGATGGGTGGATAAGGATTAATGTGACAACTCCAATATCGGAGCTTGTCTATTCGACGGGGCGATTTGATTGTTGGCCACATCGAAGAAGGAATACATGAAGATCAGGATACGGCAGTCTTCATTTCTTGTCGACGTTTGTGACAACAGCAGTAGTGGCCTGGGCTTCCTTGCAATCTTCGTCAAGAGCTTCTTTGACATCGTCGTTGTCGTCGTCATCATCGCTGTTGTCCTCGTACACGATCTTCAGCTTGCGTGCCCTCATGCGTCCCTTGTAAGCATTCACAGGCGCGCCCTGTTTAGCTGCTTCCTCCGTCTTCCTTCTACCGGCCTGTCTTCCCCGCTTCCTGCCTCTTGAAACTTCCTGCTCAACTGCAGTTTCTTTAGTCTCCTCGCTTTCCTTCTCATCACTCTCCTTCCCTTCACCAGCTTTCACTTCACTCTCCTTCCCTTCACCAACTTTCCCTTCACCAACCTTTTCTTCACCAACTTTCCCTTCACCAACTTTCACTTCACCAACTTTTGTTTCAACCGCCTTCGCATCCGCAGCAACTTTCACATCACCTTCAACAACGTCATCATTATCATGAGACTTGGCTGCCTCATCGTCGTCGTCATCGTCATCATCAAGCAAGTCCAAGTCATTGAGGTCACTGTCGGTGCGTTCGAAGTCGGTAGAGTCACTAGGCTGTTTGCGTTTGATTGTCTTCGAAAGAACCTCTTCATCGTCGTCGTCGTCGTCATCATCATCATCATCAGAGTACTGAACAGCCTTGTACTGTCGCTTACGACGAGCAACCCTCTTTGGGTTTCGTTTGGTGCTCTTCCTGCGGTGGGTGGCCATTGATTTGGAGGGGTTGTAGGTGAGATCGACGTCTTTGTTGTAGCGCTTCTTGGGTCGGTCCCTGGTGGCCTGCTTGAGCACGCTGGTGCTGGACTGCTTGCCAGTGCCGTTGTTGTTGACCTTGCAGTGGTTGGTGGCGTTGACGAAGATGGTGCCGTTGTGGGTGGTGGTGTTCCAATTTTGGGTGCGCATGCGTCGGAAGCGCTTAAGGACCGAGTCGTAGATCCAGCCCGCCTCGCTCATGAGCGACAACATGGACGTCTTCATGTGACCGTCCCACAACCACGGCTGCTTGGTGCCGAAGCGATCAACGTACTCAGCCAGAAGGACAAACAGCTTGGTTTCCATGGGCGTCTTGATGAAGGCGCCCTTGATGCACTCGAACTGCTCCATGGAACTCTGGAAGTCGCCACACTTGAACTTCGACTGCAACTCCGTGCAGGTCTTCTCCACCGCGAAGTAAATGGCGTCACAAGGCATCAACATGAGGTTCGACAACTGACAGTACTGCGGTGGTATTGAGACGTTTGAAGTGTTATCATCGCTCTTGTGGTGCATGGCAATATGGTTATTAGAAAGAAATGAATGGATGGATGTATGAGTAGGTGAATGAATGAATGAATGGATGAACCAATTAATCAATTAATGAATGAATAAATGAATTAATTAATTTATTTATTAATAAATGAATTAATAAATGAATGAATGAATGAATGAGTGAATGGATGATCGGACCACTCGGATGAGTGTGTTGTTGCAGTAGAGTTTCTCGAGCAGATGCAACAAAGCCAGCATGCACCTCAAAGCTGATTGGTTGCCGAATGTTTCTGGAAGGTACAGGCGACACCTGAGTGGTGGTGATGATGATGATGATGATGATGTGATGATGATGATGATATGATGATGATGATGATGCTGCTGATGATGATGATGATGAAAAAGACGATGAAGTTGATAATGAAAATAAGTGAAATAAGTGAAGTTACGAAAAAGGAACTGATGGAAAAATGGAATGAAGGATGGATGGATGGATGGATGAGTGGATGGATGGGTGGGTGGATGGATGATAAAAGGAAGTGGAAGAAGACCGGTCGTAGGCATGCCTGGACATGCAGAGAGCTCTGATGGTGAGAATGGTGCACAAGTCGGTGTACTGGCGTTGATACTGGAAGGGGGGGGGGGAGGGTTGTTGGAGGACATGTGAAGAGAGGTGGTGTGAGGAGAGATGTAATGGAAGGTGGTGTGAGGGGAGGTGTAATGGAAGGTGGTGTGAGGGGAGGTGTAATGGAAGGTGGTGTGAGGGGAGGTGTAATGGAAGGTGGTGTGAGGGGAGGTGTAATGGAAGGTGGTGTGAGGGGAGGTGTAATGGAAGGTGGTGTGAGGGGAGGTGTAATGGAAGGTGGTGTGAGGGGAGGTGTAATGGAAGGTGGTGTGAGGGGAGGTGTAATGGAAGGTGGTGTGAGGGGAGGTGTAATGGAAGGTGGTGTGAGGGGAGGTGTAATGGAAGGTGGTGTGAGGGGAGGTGTAATGGAAGGTGGTGTAAGGGGAGGTGTAATGGAAGGTGGTGTGAGGGGAGGTGTAATGGAAGGTGGTGTGAGGGGAGGTGTAATGGAAGGTGGTGTGAGGGGAGGTGTAATGGAAGGTGGTGTGAGGGGAGGTGTAATGGAAGGTGGTGTGAGGGGAGGTGTAATGGAAGGTGGTGTGAGGGGAGGTGTAATGGAAGGTGGTGTGAAGGGAGGTGTAACGGAGAGCTGATGCAAGGGGATTTGTAATAGTCTTTGCCGAATCAAATGACACAGGTGAAGTGACGGTCTACAATGCATAAGAAGGCATGGTGTGACATGGGAAGACCTTTGAAAGCGTCATTCAAGACAACTACCACCAACCTCCTGGTGCAAAATCTCTACCAGATTCACTATGAACTTTGGCTCTTGCACCTGTGGAGTGCATAAAGTGGAGTGGTGGATGGAGTGTTGTTGTAGTGCATGGAGTGTTGTAGTGCATGGAGTGTTGTTGTAGTGCATGGAGTGTTGTAGTGCATGGAGTGTTGTAGTGCATGGAGTGTTGTTGTAGTGCATGGAGTGTTGTAGTGCATGGAGTGTTGACATGAACAACAAAAGACTTCGTCGATGAAGGACTTGATGTTGCGAGCGAACATTCCATGGTTTCCTTGGGAGAAGAGGTGCTCCGTCTTCACCCAAAACTTCATTATGTCCTGAGGGTTGGAAGAGGCCTCGGAGACATCGAGATGGAAAGTCAACGTATCAAAGGTGTAAAACCACGAACTTGAAAATAAAAAAACTTGAAAAGGTTGAACACGAAAGCGCAAAGTTGAAAAAGTTAACGGAAAAAGGTGAAAAACAAAAAACCACAAACGTAAAAACGGTCCGCGAAAAGTTGTACGGGAAACTAATTAGCAGCAGAAGAAGATTGAAATACGTCGCGAAAAAGATGGAAAGAGGAGGAGGAGGAGGAGGAGGAGGAGGAGGAGGAGGAGGAGGAGGAAGAGGAGGAGGGACAAACTTTGTAGCAGAAGTACTCCTCGAAGAGGAGGGTGAGGTTGACGAGGGCGCGGGAGAGGAGGAGGGAGGTGCACGAGGTGGAGAAGCAGTGGTGAGGGTGAATGAGACTGTTGGTCATTACCTTGCAAGCCACCGAACATGGCAACTCCATGCACTGGCGGTGGTTGATGTTTGTGCATGTGTGCATGTGTGTGTGTGTGTGCACGTGCGTGGAGATCAGTGAATGTTTTAATAAAAGTATTAATATTGTACTAATAGGAGTAGAAGTAGTATTATTATAAAGAAAATGATAATCATAGTAACTGTTAGTATTATTGAAAGAGCAATTATCAAAAAAGACTGAATATTATGACCATAATAATAATAATAATTATTATTATTATTATTATTATTATTATCACGACATGAGCGCAAATCTAGCTTGAAAACATTCTACTTAGCGATCAATTGTGTGAAATAATTTAAAATATCTGCAAAAAGCATTCTGAAAATAAAATCAGACAAATTCTCACAGTCTTGTAGAAGTCTTCGAGTCGACCGGTGGCGCAAAGGTGAGAGAGGTGGAGGTAGGTGAGGTAGGGATCATCCTTGGTGGCCGGATACTTGAGGAGCCACGAGAGAAAGTTGGAGGCGTACTCAGGGCAGTTGTGGTTCATGAGGAGGTCAAGTCTCAAGCGCAAGAGCCGAGGGTGCTCCGATACTTGCATGTACTCCAGACCTGGTGATGATGACGATGATGGTGGTGGTGTGGTTGGCGTTACACCTTTATGAAGCAACGTACAGAACTCATGTGAAAGAACGCCTCAAACGACTTGATGTTTATTATTATTATTATTATTTCCATTATCCTTTTTTAATCATCATCATCATCATCATCTTCATTATCATCATCATCATCATCATCATCATCATCATCATCATCATCATCATCATCATCATCATCATCATCATCATCATCATCATCATCATCATCATCTTCATTGACAGTCATCACCTTCTTGTTCGTTGACAGCTTCACCACTGATGAGTTTGATGAGGAGGTCGTGGTCCCAGCGAGTGATGACGACATGCTGGAGGGCCTTGAGGAGACGGTGCTCATCGGGAACACTCTCCAGGATGCTCTGCAGCTGAACGATGGAGGTGAGAAGGGCAGACTTGGTGGGACTGCCCTCGACCAGGGTGCTGTACTCGTAACCCAACACCAACTTGCTTGTCTCGCTGTTTGGAGGATGATGGGTGAATGAAGAGTGCAGAGAAGTTGCTGCTTGTAAATGTTTTTTTAAAAAGCAGTTGAAATGCATTTTATTTTTTTTTGAATAAAACATGAAAATCATTGGAAATTAAACAAAAAACAAAAATTGATTTTTTCGAAAATACACAAAAAAATGATATACACTTGAGAAAAAAACACAAAACATAAATTTTAAAAGTACAATTAAAAAAAAGATGATTTCAAAGAACAAGGGTAAGCAAACACTGCAAGGTTGGTGAGGTAGTTCATGGCAATAATGAGTGTCTTCCTGCCCAAGTGTTGGGACCTCATCTTGCCATAAACTATGAAGGCAACCACTAGACCATGCAGCTTTTCAATGAAACCAGCTTTGTGACTTGACAAAAATTTTAGAGTCAACTGGGAAATGAATGATTTATTTGGAAGTCGTTGATGATATAAATGATGAAGAAATAATGTTGGAAATGTTGAGATGAACAACTTTAAAAGATCCATAGAACTCTTCAACATTGCCGCATTTTAATCACAGCTAATTTTTGTTCTGATGAAACCTCAGTTTTTTTTTAAATTATGATTATGAAGTGTTTAAAAAGTTATGTTTTCTAACCCTAATTGCTCTCAGGTATTGAGCTTCTTTCAATCTTACTAATGAATAATTAAGACAACTTGTCATGAAGTCAACTTGAATTTCGTTTTTAGACAGGTTAGCATGAAATCCACTTTTATAGCAACTATACAAAGACCTATTGGATCATGACAGAAAAACATTTATAATGAATTTTCCTTGATTTTCACTCAAACTCTCTGGTATAAAGAAGTAACATAAACTCCTTTTCTTGTGTGTCTTGCATTCACATTCACCCTTTTTTATACTACTTTTTGTTTGCAATTTTATGAATATCTCAACTCCTTCGTTCTTTAAATGATTTGGAACTTTTGGTACACAAATCAGACTATAAAAATGAAGTCAATCACTAAAAAGGAAGTTACCGTATTGCTCAAATGATAAAAATTCATTTTGTCCGTTTCTGAGCTTGCAACAGAAGACTTGAGGTGGTTTTCAAGCTTTTGCAAAAAAGCCGAAAGATCCATTTTGGAAGAGAAACTGTATGTAATAAACAAAGAGCCACGAATAATATACTGTTGAAATAAACTATTCATTTTTACTCTCATAAATACTTATTTTTTGTATTTATAAAATTTATTAAAAAATTTATTTATAAAAAACAATTTTTTCAATATGAATCAGAGTTTTTGTAAGTATTCTGGCCCATCCCTAAATTTCTAAAGTAGTGTTTTAATTATTTTCTAGTTTCAGTACGTTTAATAATATTTTTAACTGAATTTTTTATATATAAACTAACTTCGAAATAATGACAACCAGTTTACAGGTTTGTTTGATAATATTGTTTTTAGGGTGTATAAATGTGACCAATGTAGGTTTGAATGAGTAATGTAAAGATGAAAACGGGAAATGAGACATATGAGTTAAGGTCTCTACTTTTTCTCGTCAGAAATATTTTTGGTTTTTTTTACAGTATTCCAACAAAAAAGGACAGTTTTAAGGGATTTTCAAATTATTAAAGTATATATTTTTTAACTTTTACAGACAAAGTTTGTTATTTCAATTGTATTTTCTTCAAATCAAACCACTTTTTTCAAAATGATCATATATATAGTTATTCACAAAGTCTTCCTTCAAGGATTATGTTTTAAATGTGGAATTCGGATTTTTCAACATATAAAAACCTTGTGAGATTGATTCCATTCAATATTTTAAAAGTTAATTTTTTTAATTCCATAATACATAGAAAGCCATAGAAATAGTGACGAAGGCGACAGTGGAAGACAAGAACAAAAACTATGAAGAGGCATTAAGACTGTATGAACATGGAGTCGAGTACTTTCTGCACGCCATCAAATGTAGGTGGAAGATGACGTCATAAAATGTATTAAACGTCTTTCAACTTTCCATTAGGCATTTTCTTTGTGTAAAGGTCAACTTCTGACTGGGGTTGTGTATTATGTTGGAGGTGGCTTAACATGTGTGTGTGTGGATAAAGACAAGTTTCATGTGTTAATGTCATCATAACTGGATTTATAGCTTTGATCTTTAGTTAAAATGTATTAATAAATATATATTTTCAATACAACTTCCCCATTGTTTTGTATTTGTATTGTATTTTTTTTTGTTTCCTTGTTTACATACCAGTTTTCCAGTCTGTAATGCTTACATCACGCACACAGATGAAACACACAGCGACCGGTCAAAGGAGAGCATCAGGAGCAAGTGCACACAGTACCTGGAGAGGGCGGAAAAGCTGAAGGAACATGTCAAAAACAAGTCAGAAGGCAGAAAGCCCATGAAAGCAGGCCCAGATGGCAAAAAGTCAGTTGTGGAACTTTGAAGGGTTTTATCAGATGAGTTTGCTAGAAAGTGAATGAAAAAAGGTTACTTCATCTGCGCTTGTGGCATAGTGGTGAGCAAGCCCACTTTAAAAACGTGGGGCTGAGGGTTCAATTCCTGGTTGAGCTCATGTTTGAGTTGTGAAAATTGGTAACTCAAACGCCATCCTAGAGTGGTTTAGTCACCTTGTTGCTCCAGTTGCTTGCTTTGGCGCTTTACAAATTGAATTCAATATTGTTGTTATTATTATTATTATTATTATTATTATTATTATTATTATTATTATTATTATTATTATTGTGAGGAAGTTTCAATGGTATGGGGTTTTTGAGA
>OX387254.1:662814-687814 GCA_947562095.1 Branchellion lobata
TGTTCCCGGTGAAAAGTTACTTGAGCCATTGCTCAATATGGTCCAATCCACTCTTCAACTATTATTATTTTTTTTTTTAATAATTAACTATTATTATTTATTATTATTTATTATTATTTATTATTATTTTTTATTATTTTTATTATGAAAGGATAATGATAAATCGAGTTTTAAAGCGCCGAGGCAAGCAACTGAGGCGCTTTATGTAGTGTTATTAGTTCAATCTCATTGTCCATGAAATAACTTCAAATTATTATTATTTTTTTTTTTTTTTTTCAATAAAGATTTTATAAATATTACAAGGGTATCAACACCATCACAGTCTGACATGCTGCGAAGCCTGCAGAACTCAAAACCGACGGTGAATGACCAAGACCTTGAAAAGTTCGTCCCATTTTTTTCTCATCGTTTTTATTTTTTTTAATGAAGGCCACTCAATAAATATTGATTAAATTTATGTTGAATTTTCAGTTTTTCTTTATTTTAATCCAATCTAATCAAAAAATTTTATAGCGCTTATTAAATACTGTTTAAGCGTTCAGTTTTTATCATTTTTTGAATATTCGCTGGCAGGTTGAAAAAGTTCACGGACGATTTCGGACAAGAGGGTTGACCATGGTTTGAGTTCGTTGGGCGCTTTTGCTATTTTGCAGACGGTTTTGAAATGTCTCCGAGAATTGTTATAGACTCTTTAACACTGAAGCACTAGGTAACTTTCATAATACTTCGAAGCATAGTTTCGACATTTGTATATATTTTATATGAGTTTCGGAATTGAAAAAATTAAGTTCACTCTCATCGGCCATAATAACCCACAAATTCATTAATCCTCTCCAAGGAACACCTTGTTACAATCTCTCATTTGCTTATTTCAATTAGGCCTTTAATTATTTGGAATGACATTTATTTTTGCATTCATACACATTAAATTTCAATTCAATCTTTTTTGGTCTCGAAACAAAGTGAGCTATCCTCTTTCTTCCATGTATAAAGCTGAGCTCTAACGCAGCGTTTCTTCAAATCTAATCTAATCGAAACATTTGTATAGCGGTAATGAATAGTTTTCAAAAGCGCTCCGCTACAAGGCCTTTAAACAGCGAAGTCTTAAGAGCTTTACGAAAACATATGAAGAAAAGAGACAGTGGTAAGGTTGGGAAAAATAAAGTTCCACAAAAAGGGGCCAGAGTGTGGGTGCCTACTATTAGAGGTTAGTTAATTTAAATAATACATCCTACGTTCAACGAGGTGAAAAAGAAAAGAAGTTATTAATAATTTTGATGGAAAATACCGCAGAACTTTTAAAATCTATATTGCCTCTTTTCAATCTTTCCATAGTTTCCAATGAGTTTTGAACACAAATCAAAAACCTCATGGACTCATTTGAGGTAACCTTATCTTCCTGTCGAGTGCATCAACATCCGACATGAAATGAATTCTTGTTTGAAAACCTTGTACGATGGATGAAACAGGAAAAGGTAATAAAAGTAATAATGTACCTCGCATAAACCAACCAGAGTGATGCATTCAGTAAAAGATTAAAAAAACTTTTTGATGTTTCAAAATATATTTTTAATGAAATGAACTTCGTTCGAGTTTTATTTCTTTAGAAAGCAATTCGTTTGAATGTTAGGTAAGCTATTTAAAACACCATTGTTTTTGGAAATTCTGTATATCAGACTAAAAATGATATTTAAATGATATCATATTTAAACCAAGTTGAATAATTTCTTACAAAGAAAATAACCCTCGAAGGCTTATAGGAAGAAACAGAGTGTAAGAATTTTTATTGAATCAAGAGTTTCAATACAAAGCCACTGATGACACTTCAACACCAGCCGCTCCTGCCGCATCACCGTGGTAAAACTGCCAACACAATGAGCCTCAGCCATCGGGAAGGTGATCACGATATGGCGGATGCGATGACCTGTGACACGTTGGCGTCTGTGCTTCTGACCGCCATCAGCATCGTCACCCCATCCGCCAGGGCCAGCTTGGCTCTGACCATCACATCGTGGCCTCCCCTGAAGAGCCCCGCTAGAAGCAGGGTGTGCGAGTTTTTGCCCTCCTGTGTCTTGTCGGACCTCTCACAGGGCTGCAAGCCCACAAAAGACACGATACTTTTGAGCGCCTCTGATTAGGGTTATTTCATAAGTTAAATTAGACAATAAAATTTAGAAAATAAACTCCTTTGAAGAAAATGCACCGAACATTTGCTAAACTGACCATCCTAGATTGGAACACTCTCGAATATTCAAAAATAATCGTCCATCAATGTGAATGATGAAGAGTAGAAGGTATGAAGGACGCAGCGAACAAGCACACAGCGACAACGACCCACCGTCGAGGGACTTCATGGAAGAGAGCACATAGGTGTCTTCCAACTCATTGCCCTCCCCAAGCTCCTCCCACGCCGCCGCGAAGTTGGGCTTGATGAGCTTTTGAGTGTGGTCGGCTATGCTCAACTCCACGTCTTCCAGCTGCGGGGCAGTGGCATTGGTGAGTGGGTGGGTGGGTGGGTGAGTGAGTGGGTGGGTGAGTGGGCACTGACCCCGGGTGCCTCTTCATCAACGAGACTTCCCATAATGAAGATACAAAATAATTATATAATAATAATAATAATAATAATAATAATAATAATAATAATAATCACCATCATCATCATCATCATCATCATCATCATCATCATCATCATCATCATCATCATCATCATAATCATCATCATAATCATCATCATCATCATCATCATCATCATCATCATCATCAGCATCATCATCATCATCATCATCATCATCATCATAACCATAATAACAGAAACTACAAAACGATGGATCACTGACACCAAAGCAACAACAATAACCACGATGAATGCAACGAACCGATTGAAAAACAATAGAACGTAAAAACTAATAAAATAAACAAAAAATAATAATAATAAACAAAAAACAATAATAAACAAAAAAATAATAAAAGAACAAAAAACAGCAGTGAAATAGGAGGACACAACAAGCGCATAGCGGGCAATGACGCATCGGAGGACAATAATGGAGGGGGACAACGCACCACGTATTCGTCCTTGTAGCCCTCCTCGTCAGGCTCTCCTGTGTTGGGGTCGCAGTCCTTCACCAAGAACTTCATGACGCACGTGAAGGTGGCTGTAACTGTGGAGGGTAGTGTGGTGGAAGGTGGTGTGGTGTGGTGGAGGGTGGTGTGGTGGAAGGTGGTGTGGTGTGGTGGACTGGAATGGACCAGTGTGGTTTGAAGTGAGATGGCTCCATGAATGATGACAATTGATCAATGGTGATGAGTATTGGTACGGGAATGATTTATATAATTTGATAGAGTTTAATGGTTGAAGATGCTCAAGTAATTAATAATAAATAAGTATTCCTCAATTTGGTGTCTGAAACGCCCATCGACAACACCCACAACAACCACAACACACACAACACCAATCGAGCACCACCCCTACAAACAACTAAAAGTCGTCACCCACAAAAACAACAGCAACACCCACACATCAAACAACAACAAAAACAATACATGACCCACCGACACAAACAAGAACAACAACACGCACTCAACAACAACAACAACACAAACTCAAACAACAAAAACAACACGCACTCAAACAACAACAACAACAACAACATGGACAACACTTAGCGAACCAAGGGTGGGGTCGTCAGGCAACTGCACGAGGGTGTAGGTGCTGCCAGGTTTCCCGTAGGGCAGAGAGGCAGCGGGAACACAGCGAAGCACCTCGAAGCCCTCCTGGTTCTCCATCTGCACCGTCACCTCTTCCAGCATTTGGTCGTTCAAGGTGTTGGTGCAGTCGAACTGTAGGCGTGTTGTGGTTGTGGTGGCTATGACCCCACAATCACCATCCTCCCTAACTACAATCAGCGACCCAAACAAAAACCCACAACAACCCAAACAAAAACCCACAACAATCTTCCCCACTCTTACACCCACACAGCGGCCTAAACCAGCCCACAACCTGGAAAACCACGTGGTGTGAGAAGGTGTGCTTGATACAGCGGACCACGTATTCCGTCTCGGCCTCCGTCAGCTCCACTGGAGTGCTGGAGGACTTGAAGAGAGGTCCCAGGTTCGCCAACTGTGGAATGCTTGCCAGTTGCTCTGCGGTAGTGGGTTGGTTGGCGTGATGACCTTGCGATGATTCAAGTCAATCAGGAATTGTTTTTAATTCAAGTAAAGATATGATAATTAGATAAAAATTAAATAATAATTAGATATAAAATGATTAATAATCAGATAAAAATTAAATTATAATCAAATAAAAATTAAATAAAAATTAAATAAAAATTAAAAAATAATTAAATATTAATTAAATGATTCAACAAATCGGAAGCAGCTCCAACCTGCATACACGTCCTGTTTGGAGAGTGTCGACTTCTCAGCCAGAGCCTTGATGGTCACTGTGTCCGAAGTCTTGGTTGCTGTGGGTGGGTTGTTGTTGTTGTGGGTGGGTTTTTGTTGTTGTTGTTGTGGGTGGGTTTTTGTTGTTGTTGTGGATGGGTTGTTGTTGTTGCTGTGTGTGGGTTATTGTTGTTTTTGTGGATGGGTTGTTATTGATAATGTTGTTGTTGTGGATGGGTTGTTGTTGTTGATAACGTTGTTGTTGTGGGTGGGTTGTTGTTATTGCGGTTGTTGTAAATTTGGTTGTTGTTGTTGTAAATTTGGTTGTTGTTGTTGTAAATTTGGTTGTTGTTGTTGTTGTTGTTGCCAATACAATGGTCAAAGATGAGCATGGAAAAACACTGAAGTGATTTGACTGAGGTTAGAAGCAAGAAAATCCACAAGACCACCACACTACAACGCCACTTGACCACCAAACAACAACACTACCACACCAAACAACAACCACCACTCAATAACCACACCTGACCCCCACACCGCAACAACCACAACAACCACAACACCGCCCTACCTTGAGTCTGCTCAGGCAGTGTCTTGGTGTCGAGAGGCACAGACTTGAGGTCGAAAGGGTGTTCGGAGGGCTCTTGAGTGTAGTCATGCAAGGCCCTCTCCAGTCCCTTTATGCTCACCTGCAGACCTGCGTGGCACGAGGAGGTGGGTGATTTGGTGTTTCATTGACTTGGTAATTGTTTACAAAAATATTTATGCTGAAGAAAAAAAATCATCCCTGCGGTTCCACAGCCACCCACCACACCATCAACGCCCACCAACACCCACCACATCCCCTTCAATCATCCACCACAACAGCACCATCCACCATTGATGATGTACGCTAGGTTGAGGCTGGACTGGTGTTGCTTGAGGACACTGAGGTAGAAGGTGGCTCGGTCCCTCACTTCGTCATCCTGGTCAAACTGAGACCTGTGAGTTGGTGGGTGGGTGGTGTGTGGTGGGTGGTGTTGGTTGTGGTGTGTGATGTTGGTTGTGGTGTGTGGTGTTGGTTGTGGTGTGTGGTGTTGGTTGTGATGTGTGGTGTTGGTTGTGGTGTGTGGTGTTGGTTGTGGTGTGTGGTGTTGGTTGTGGTGTGTGGTGTTGGTTGTGATGTGTGGTTGGAAGGTAGTGAAGATGCCGATGCATAATAAAAAAGTTATTTTTAACTAATCAATACCCTTAAAAGCTGATCGTACACCGTTCAAAGGACTTTTTTATTTTTAAATAAATATTTTATTTTTCTTTGCAAAACTTTTGAACACAATTTATATTTAAAAATGACATCAATGCATGTTTTTGTATCTACAAAATAAAGGGAAACAAGGCAGGTGAGAAAGTGGCGGGCAAGCTAGGAAGGAGGATGGACATGGAATGGCTGGATGATTGTGATTCAACGGACAGCTGAGCCTTAGGAGCAAGGAGTTGGAGGAGAGTTAGAAGTGCATGGAGAAGCAATAGAGAGAACTGGAAAGGAGTTAGCGCTGGAAGGTGGCATGGTCCACCAATGGAAGAAACTTAAGACGTTGCAATGTAGACAAGACAATACAATACAAATACAATACAAATACGAAGACCACTATAGTGGAAATAGCCCCATGAAACTCCGAGACATGCAGATGGAATAGAGAATTGAAGGATTTGAAGCAATAGCGGAAGGTGAGTTAAAAGAGCACCTTTCGAGCAGCACCAGCACTGAGGGCAACAACTGCTCACACTGCGCTCCGAACTTGGCTAGGGCACTGATGGCAGCTGTGAGCAAGTTGGTGAGTAGAACGATTGATATATAAAAATAAAAACAACAATATATACTAACAATCACAACAATAATAATAATAATTATTATTATTATTATTGAATTTAAGAGCTAAAACGCCAAGACAAGCAACTGACAAACCTAATAAAAACATTATAACCAACAACGGAGGCACATCTTACCGCCATCAACCAGGCTCTCTCAACCAACCAACCAACCAACCAACAAAAACCTTTTAAGTCCCTCAACCACCACCAACCAACCAACCACCACCACCAACCAACCAACCACCACCACCAACCAACCTGCTCTGACAGCAGGGTTCTCGAGGATGACCCTGTTGTAGATGAACCTGATGTACTTGTAGGGCTGGGGCGTGCGTGGTCCCTCCTGACCCAGCATGTAGAGAATCTTGGTGGCCAGGACCGTGTGCTCACAGTCCTCAATGAACTCACACAGGTGCGCCAGGCCCGCCTCTCGGGCCTCGAAATTCTCTTCAATGATGGACACGATGGAGTCAACGATGGCCTTCTTGTACTCGAAACCACCCTGCGTCACATTGAGAAGAAAAGTGCTTCAATGGAGTTGATTTGAACGATTTGTATTGGGTGAGTGGATGGTGTGCGATTAGCTACTGTTTTATCGGTGTGTATTGTGAGTTTTTCAAATAATAAATCGTGTGGCAACACGCGTTAGTTTTTGTCCCTACAGAAAGAAGTTGACAAGGTGGTGAGGTGGAGTGACGATGCCCGCTTCACACTTTATATAAACAACACCACCACCAACAACAACAACAAACTAAAACAGCAACAACAACTACAAAATTAAAACAACAACAGCAACTATAAGAGCAGAAACAACAACTAAAACAACAGAAGCAGCAACTACAACAGACATAAATACAAAAAAAAACTAAAACTGCAACAACAACAACAAAAACAACAAGAAAAACAACAACAACAACAACAACAACAACAACATCAACAACGACATCAACCTCTTCCCTCAGCATGCTGGACAAGAAGCCCATGAGGAGAGAGTGCTTGCGAGGGAACTTCAAACACAACGACCTGCAAGCAGTGCAATACGCTGGAGTGCCACACAATGGCATGCAACCCAATAGGCACATTGTGTTGCATGAAAGCCTCCATCCATCAAGGACACCCTTCCACACAAACACCCACTCTCACATCCACCCAATGCAACCATCCACACATTCACCCACACAAGTACCCAATGCAACCACCCACGCAAACACCCATAAAGCCACCCACACAAAAACCCACACAAAAACGTACACAAACACGCACACAAACACGCACACAACCACCCACACAAACACCCACCTGATAGCTTGCACCACCACCACCTTGAACTCGTCAGGGATCTCCGACATGAAGGAGCTGATCTGCTTCATCAGCCTATCCACACTGCCCTCATTGCCTATCTGTGTGTGTGTGTGTGTGTGTGTGTGTGTGTGTGTGTGTGTGTGTGTGTGTGTGTGTGTGTGTGGGCCCCTTGCAGGTGATGGGTGTTTGAAGACCACCACGACATGATACATGATACATGCCACATGATATCATTTCAATGATACCAGGCTGAAGGCTGAAAAATAAATACGAAAAAACCGTTATTACAAAGCATGAGATCCCAAATAAAATACTTCCAAACACAAGGAACACCGGAACACAAGACAGCGGAACACAAGGCATTGAAACACAAGGCATAGGAACACAAGACAGCGGAACCTTGAGGAGAGTGGTGATGGCGAGAGTGGCGATGCTGCGGTTGCTGTCGGTGATGAGGTTTTCCAGTTCGACGTTGCAGGCGGTGACGGCAGCAGGGTGTTTCATGGCCACCTTGTTGAGAGTGCGCACGGCAGCGAAGCGGTGGGAGGGCTTGGAGGAGCCACAGAAGAGCTGCAGCACCGAGATGGCTGGTCCCAACTCCTTCGAGGTGGTCGAGCGCAGGTTGACGATGGCGTGGGCCGCCTCGTATATCACCATCTCACTCTTGTGACGCAGGCACGACTCGATGAAGTCGTACATGGGACCTTCGCACCTGTCAGTGCCATGCAAACGGGTCTCTTGAAATTTGGTGAGTCGTCGGAGAAACACAAATAATAGATAATGATGTGTTGTTGTGGAAAAGTCCAAAAGATTTATCGCACCATCTATCGGAATAATAAGAAATATAAAACTAAATTGAAAGCAATTGGCAAATGGTCAACAACACCCACCCAACATCCTCCTCCTCCAGCAATCTGCAGGCGATCCTGATCTGATTTATTGAATAAATATCAGACGGAGTACTGCAGACGAACACGTTTCAAGGTATTGAATATAGTGAATAATGAAAATGATTCAAAAGCACTCACCAGATGGCAGTGTGCGTAGGGGGACTTGAGGTTGTGCCTGGTGAACTTGCTAATCATCTTGTTGACTGCCAGACGGTCGGTCTTCCTGATGTGGTACAAGAGACCCAGGGCGTGGTACTGGTGGTGGTGGTTGTCGAATGTGGAGGAAATGACAGATTTATTTCAATTAACTTGATTATTTGAAATATTGAATTAACTTAACTTAAATAAATAATAATTTAATTAACTAGAAAAATTAATTTAACTTATTTATTTGATCAATTAGAAACAGGTGATCCGCTGCAGTGGCGGCTTCCAGCGAAGGTTGCACCACACCAATGCACCAGTGCATGCCACCCACCAATGCACCAGTGCATGCCACCCACCAATGCACCAGTGCATGCCACCCACCAATGCACCAGTGCATGCCACCCACCAATGCACCAGTGCATACCACCCACCAATGCACCAGTGCATGCCACCCACCAATGCACCAGTGCATGCCACCCACCAATGCACCAGTGCATGCCACCCACCAATGCACCAGTGCATACCACCCACCAATGCACCAGGGCATGCCACCCACCAATGCACCAGGGCATGCCACCCACCAATGCACCAGTGCATACCACCCACCAATGCACCAGGGCATGCCACCCACCAATGCACCAGGGCATGCCACCCACCAATGCACCAGTGCATGCCACCCACCAATGCACCAGTGCATACCACCCACCAATGCACCAGTGCATGCCACCCACCAATGCACCAGGGCATGCCACCCACCAATGCACCAGTGCATACCACCCACCAATGCACCAGTGCATACCACCCACCAATGCACCAGGGCATGCCACCCACCAATGCACCAGGGCATGCCACCCACCAATGCACCAGTGCATGCCACCCACCAATGCACCAGTGCATGCCACCCACCAATGCACCACCACAGCACACACCTGCACCATGATGTTGTCGGAGTGGGCTGCCTCTTGTGCCTCGTTCACCCACCTCTTCACCACCTCCGTGTTCTGCCTTGCCAAGTGCTGGTGAGTGGGTGGGATGGAGTTGGCGAGTGGGTGGGATGGATGGAGTTGGTGAGTGGGTGGGTGGGATGGATGGAGTTGGTGGGTGGGTGGGACGAAGTTAGCGGGCGAAGACTTATAAGAAATAAGAAAAAAATGGGTTTTATATAGGACTTGAAAAAATGAAAACTACGAAAGGGAACAAAGATACGAAAGAAAGAAAAATACAAAGAAGAACAAATAATACAAAAAAGAACGAAGATACAAAAGAGTATATTAATACAAAAGGGAACAAAGACTACAAAGAGAGGGAAGCAGCACAGACGAGGGCGGAGGTGAGGGCGGCACTGGAGACGGAAGGGTCCTTGTCCACAATGGCCTGCTTCATGTAGCGCTCTATGCTCTGCAACATGCTGCCCTGGTGGTGGGTGGTGGTAGTGGAAAGGTGGGTGGTGATGGAATGGTGGGTGGTGGAGTGGTGGTGGAAGAGTGGTGGTAAAATGGTGGTGGTGGAATGATGTTTGTAGGTTGATTGGATTAGCGCTGAGCGGTGGCTTGGCGGGCATTCAGAGATTTGCAGGTTTTATGAATATAAAAAATAATAATAAATAAATTTTTTAAATTTAAAAAAAAATGTATAAAATAATAATAAATAAAATAATAATAAATAAAATAGGAATAAATAAAAATAGTAATAATAAAAATAGCAATGAAAGTAATAATGAAGCGGAAGGCGCTCACATCAGTGATTCTACACAGAGCTCTGATTGCAGGCGCTCTGAACTGATCCTCCTTCACAATGGTTTATATTTATTCATTGAATTTATTCATTTCAACAATTAATTTTAAAAGTGAATTTATCAATTAAAATAATTAATTTTAAAATTGAATTTTTATTTGATAATTATAACCATCCATGGTTAATTAGAAGCATGCAGACACCTTGCCAGTCATGTCCTTGGTGAGGGAGCTGGTGACGATGATGACGTCATCGGCGATGTCAGCCATCAACTTGATGCACAAGTACACCATACGTCTGAGGTTCGTCTGCGGCGGGGTGTGGGTGGGCAAGACATGAAGATGTACAAGATGGAGGTGTCGATGAACATCCACACAGCTTATGAGCTGAGTTTTTGTTTTCAATATTAAAATCAATTTGGTTGATTTAATGCTTTTTTTTCACAGCTATTCCCTACTCAAGTTGAGTTGTGAAGTTCCAAGTGTAAGTTTTACAATAGTTCAAGAGAAACGATGGAAAGGGGTTAATACCACTATAATAATATTGTTGTTGTATGGTATTTTATTGTAGTATATTGCATAACATAGTATTGTAGTGCATAACATCCAATTGTATTGAGTTTCATTGAATCTTATTGGCACCTCGGTTTCCTGGCGCTTCACAAATAAGATTTATTATTATTATAAGTAGTAGTAGTATTAGCAGTATTAGTATTAGTAGTAGTAGTAGTAGTAGTAGTAGTAGTAGTAGTAGTAGTATTAGCAGTATTAGTATTAGTAGTAGTAGTAGTAGTAGTAGTAGTAGTAGTAGTAGTAGTAGTAGTAGTAGTAGTATTAGCAGTATTAGTATTAGTAGTATTAGTATAAGTATTAGTAGTAGTAGTAGTAGTAGTAGTAGTAGTAGTAGTAGTAGTAGTAGTTGTAGTAGTAGTAGTAGTAGTAGTATTAGCATTAGTAGTAGTAGTAGTAGTAGTAGTAGTAGTATTAGCATTAGTAGTAGTAGTAGTAGTACATCATTTTGTATTGAGTTGTATTGGGAAGAGCGTATATGAAACGTACATCCTTGGACTGGAAGAGTTTTGTCATGGCAAAGAATGCCTCAGTTGCCTCTAGCTTGCCCAGCTGTTCACCCTTTTGGTGGTCAATTTAATGTCACTTCTTAAGTACTCTAAAACTGGTGAACTAATGAAAATGTTGAATAATTTAATAAAGAAAAAACAAACATTTTTAATAACTAAATTAATAGTTATTCAAATTTGTAATAATTGGAATAATCATTAGAATTCTAAATAACTAAAAAGGTTATTTAAAATGCTAATAAGTTGGAATTTTCATTATTTTGGGAGTATGAAAGTTATACCAGGTACCTGGTTGATGAGGTACATTATCTTGGTCAAGATCAAAGAACATTTTTTTGCATTCACTGGAGTCTCATTGAAAGTTCTTGCCTTCAAACAAAGAAATTAAAAAAGTTTCAACCAGGTTAAAATATATGAACATATATTAAATATATTTATGAAAGTTCATTTTATGTTTTTTTCTTATAATAGAGTTGTTTTAAAATATTTACATAATTCAGTTATTTTCGAAAACTCTCATAATATTGATGAAACAGTTTTATCTGTCAAGTTCAAGCCAAAATTATCACTTAATTTTTTAACTACTTGTCTGAGCTAGTCAAGTATGTGCCTACTTTGAACAGATTGATTTGAGAAGTGATTTTTAAACTTTTCTAGAACTTTTAAATCTATTAAAATAAAGTAACACACGTTTCAAAATTTTGAATGCTTCTTCAAAGATTTATTAAACAAACCTCTTGCAATACTGAACTTTTTTCCAAGTTATAGAACGGATTTCCTCCGGCTAATGATTTGAGGAAATATATTGTGAAGCCATTTTAAGAAAATAAATAAAATGAATAATACCTTCTTCTTCTTTTTTATCTCTTTTCATCTTTGAATTGATGTGAAAATTAAAATTGTTATACACACAACCAAACCAAAAATTGATACACGTCAACCAGGACAATGCGCATGAATAGGGATTTCAAAATACATAATTATTTTTTAAAATATTTTCAGTAATTTAAAAAAAATTGAAAAGACTTTCTATAAATTTATTTTATTTATTCTAAAACTTCATTATCTATTTCAATACACTTCCGTCAATCTATACACTTTCTTGGTTCGCTTCCATATAGTTTTCAAAGGATCGTGTGAAATATTCCTTCATTGTACCTCAGAATGGATGAGAAAGAAATTAAAGTATTGTCTGATGAAATAACCAAGTTATCGGCTTTTAAGCAAGTTTCTCTTGGCGCCTCTATAGGAGTGTATGTCATTCATGATTTTTTGTGTACATTTTTAATATTTGTTTTTTATTTTAATCGAAGCAGTCAAATATACTCAAATCATTTATACAATTAAAAACTAGCATTCAAAATCAGTTGCACAGGAATCGTTCTTGGTAGGCTGGGCAAGTTAACTGCCGTAGCTGTTGGAGGCACCCTCATCTTTGTTTCGGTAAGTTTAAATGTACTAATTTTTAAATACTTTTTTTGTTAAATTCTGCCAGATTTTTATAGAGCACTTCAAAAACTTTCACCAGGTTGCAAATAACCAAGGATGGATCAAGATAGACTGGACAATGGCTGACAAGATGGTGGAAAAGACAAGAAAAAACGTTGAGGAACTGAAAGGAAAAAGAGCACAGGTTTTTTATTCACAACTGCCATTAATGATATCACACCTTCATTTAGAAGTTCATCAATAACTATTATTTACATTTTCATTTCTGTTCATTAAAATCAATTCATTTTATTAGTTTTATCAACTCAATTTTGTTTTTACCTCATTTTTTTTCTATTTTTAATTAACTTTGTATAATGTTGGAATTTTGATTCTATGTTATTAATAATTTCCCAATCAGATCAAGTCATTTGTGAAAAGAAATGTATGTTTAGTATCTGGATTTTTAGGTGGTTTTTCCATAGGGCTCGTCATCTAAGTAGACCTGTCAAGTCATTTTTTCTACCTGAATTTGCATTAAACTGAATTTGTAGCTTGTATTTTAGTGACGGCTTGCAAACCAAACTAGTTTAAACTTATCCGTGCTTCGAGTTCAATGAAATTACTCTCAATAGCTTCTGCCAACTAATTCTAAGTCTTTAAAGCTTCATTTTGTGTTTTTATCATTCATGAAAATTTTTATCGCATATCAATGTTTTCATTATTAAGTTTTTGTTCATAAAATCTCAACGACCCGACATATTTTTAGTGAAAAATTAAATGTTTATATTGTATATCAGTCAAGCATAGATTTGATAGGAGGTAGAACAAATTACATCTCAGTTTCTATGAACGTTCATATATGTATTTATATGTTCATAGACGCCTTTCGAATAAATTATTTGCTGCGGTTTTACTTTTCAAAAACTCCAAATGATATGATATAGTTGCATTTAAGAAAGAATTTTATAATAGATAAAAATTAAAAAGATTAACCTTGGCTTCTGCATTTAAAGCGATCAAATAGTAGTGGAGAAATTTTTATTCCACTTGATGCGAAAGCCTGTATCTTGTCTTTTTTTCCATGCAATTGCTTGTTGCCCAGTATTCCTGCAAGATCACTAATGGACGTTTGCGTGAAATTTAAAATCTATCAAATAGGTTTATTTTTTTTTATTTGCCTATTTTTTTAAGTTTTTTTCAGTTATATTTGAAATTTGGTCTTTGGCTAGTTACAATTACCACCTGGTATTAACAGGTGCTGCTCACAAACAACAAAGTTTGAATTTTAGTAAGTTGCTTATTTGATATCGCTTATGAAAATAAAGTTTTGATCAGCTCTGCAACTTCTTTGTCAATATAATTTTCAAATTCATATTCTCATCAGAAGTTTTACCTTGCAAGCGTTTGTTAGATTGACAAGCTTCTGTTAAACTTTAAATAAAGTTGACGCATAAAAATTTGAATGATGCATGCATAAAATATTGCCCAGCACCACGCACAAATCGAAATTCTGTTTAAAGACCCCTTCAAACGTGTGTGACTGACTCGATCGTTTTGGAAAATCAATAACAAAACTTAACCATTGCCATTGGCAACTCACCCAGAGTAAACGTTAAACTAAAATAAAACAACTTAGATTGACCTTTTTTGAACAAATTATAATGGGTACGTGAAGATGCCTTTGATCAATGGGTGCTGCTGTTTCGAGAGCCTGGTCAGGGGTAGCAAGGCCAGTGCATTCCTCACCATCGTAGGCAATTTGGTTTTTAGTTTTTTTCAATTTCTTAATTAACTTTTCTGGCTCCAAGAGTCTCTGTACTTTATACTTTTCTTTGCACCGTATCATGATATTAACTTAAAAGATTAAAATCGCAATGATTTTAAAGTCTAATCTGCATAACTTTTGGACAATCTTCAAGTTACAAAAATTATTTTATGTCCATGTTATTTCGCTGCACTCAAGTTGAACTTGACCTCAGGTGATAGCTATCATCAACTTCATTATTGACGTCACCCTCTTGGTTCGCATGCACTACCTTGAGGAGTATGCCGAACCCCAGCAAGTGTACCTGTACTTCCCTCCTGGTTGGTTGCGTTGTTCTTCTTTGTGGCAGTTTCAAAAAATTTTAATTGTAACTTTTCCGTTGTTGAATTCTTTCAAATTCCTCATTACTGACCTGCTGGACGATGGTTACAAATAGTTGTTTGTTCAATTATTATTTTTAATATTAGTAGTAGGCCTCGAAACTCTACGGGTTAATGCCACTATAATAATATTCGTGTTTGTATTGTATTGTATTATATTGTATTGTATTGTATTGTAATTTATTGTATTGTATTTTATTGTATTTTATTGTATTGTATTGTATTGTATTGCTTTGTAGTATTATTTTTTCAACTCATTTTTTATTATTGTTCAGATCAGTGCTTCAAAAAACCTAAAACTTGTTTTTAAAAATGTTTTTCTTAATAAAAAATTGAAATATTTATATTTATAATATTAATTATTTTTTATTTTTTTATTATGCAGGAATAATTCCTCTGATATACATTGAACTGTTCTTTTCCGTGTTTTTGTTTGTGTTGGGCATCCTCCTGCTAATCGGAATCAACCAGGTTGCCTGTTTTTTTATTCAAAAAAATTTTCTTTGAATTTTTCTACAAAACTTTAAAAAATAAAATACTCAAAAACGTATAGTTAAATAAAAATTAATTTAATTATAAAGACGAAAAGTGTTAATTATTTGAGAAAAATATAAAATTAATTTCTAATGAAACGATAGTGGGAGCTGTCAGCTTTTGAAATAATGAACTTTGGAAAAATTCTATATAGAGTTTTCAATAAAAATGCATGTTTTATTGAATATTATTTAAAGCTATCTTATTTTGGTTATTAGGCAATAAGCCAATATTAATATAGAATTAGTCACTAATGGAGGAATGAAAATTGGTCAGAAATGTCTCAGTAATGCACTCAGAAAAAAATGAACAAATACCACAAATTCCTTCTTATAAATTAATTTTTAATTCGCAGCAACATGACGGCCAGCGATTTATCGTGACGTGGGTGATAGGAGTGTGTGTTGTGAGGTTTTATGAAATGTTCCTGGGTGTATATATCATGGGCTGGACGGGAGGCCATCGCTTCAGGGTGGGTTGATCACATCATAATCTAAGCTAATCTTATCTAATCAAAGCACTCGTGAAGCGCCTTCGGCACCATGTTCAAAGGCCCTCCCATCGAAACAAATTAGTGTTGAACATTTTGGAGCTTTATGAAGGAGTTGCAACATTTCCAGTGTTCCATTAGATTCAATTTTATTTCAAAGTTTTCCGACTTGCATGGAAGAACTCAAATGACGAACTTCCCCTGCAGGAAATTATCTACGTCATTCCGGAGAGCATCGTTGTTTCCATCTACTGGATCCTCACACTCTTCCTGCTCGTATGCCATTTGTCGCTTTTGGAAGTTGTTAATTCAATAATATCATTTGAAAAGTCTGAAAACAATCATTTATCGTACTCACATTTGAGTTTGAATTTTATCATGCCAACATATAACGAACATATGCGAATGAATCTTGATCGCTATGACACCACAGATTGTGGCCATAATCTGCGTGGTGTCCTACTGGCAAGAGCTGCTGGATGACTTATACGGCAAAGAAAGGCGCATAAAATACTTCCGCAAGATGGCGAACATCAGAGCAGCCGCTATCTCAGGAGCCAACACACCATCAAAGAGTCTTTTCAGCTCCAGAACCACACTAGGTCAATCTCAAGGCTCTATCAACCACGCCTTCCTTCCCAAGTACTGAGTGCTGTCATTGGAGGAGGTGATGACGGGGTTGTGTGGTGAAGTTTGAATGAATACGGTATGAGGTATGAATACGGATTGGATGAGGAATAATGAATGCATAACTTATTGATTCCTTAATGTTTAAATTACTTAATTCTAAAACGGAAAACATTGGAAAGCATGTTTATGATTTGTCACTTATACGACCTCAAATTTTGTTCTATTCTACTAAGTGACAAACTTTTATAAATCTTTGGTTTATTTATACATTCCAAAACTCTATAAGTTTTTATCTCTATTTTTAAAGTTAACTATTACAAATTATAATTTCCAAACTACGTGTGAAGCCATGTTTGATATTTGTTTCAACTATTTTCATTTCAATATTCTTCACATCGTATGAAGCGCTTGAAAACAAGCTATTCAATGTCTCATGGCAACCCAGCTGAAACGAAACTTTTTGAAGGTTTTTTTCGATTTCTGTTTAAAAAAACTTTTTTTAGTTAAATTAAATGTATATTTTTATTTTATTTTCAATAACTTCTATGTTTAAGTTTTTCGAAACATTAACACATGTTGCATTTGTTCACTGCCTATTGGTTGTTTTTAGAGTTTGTTTGTTTTTTAAATCTTTTTTAAGCTTGCTATTTCTTTTATGTTTTGATACTTGCTCAGCCTAACTGTTGTTTCCATTGCATAAGACTTTCAAAGATCTTTTAATAATCTCATACATCCTTTTTCTTTTATTTCTTCTCAAAACAAATCTATCTCAAGCGATTCGAATGTATCTTTAACGCTTTCAAATTTTAAAGGCACGTTAAATGTTTTAACATCTTGTAGAAGATAGCTTACAAAAATGACATGACCGTTTTTGCTTACTTTTTTAAGGCTTCATTCTCCTCAATTACTAAAATACGCGAATTTACTCATAGTTTTGAAGTTTGCCCTGTTTGGTTTTCACCGCTCTTCCACCTGATATTCAATAATGCTCAATCCATTTGGTGTATTCGCTTTCAAAGTTTCTACGCGCACCATGCCTATGAGTTATCAAATATAGTTGAGACTTAAATTTGTTTCAATGAATGTATGAAATTTAATAAGTTATAATTTTATTAATAAAAAAAGGTTGAAAGTGTTACAAATGACAATTCTTAAAAACATTACTAAGCAGGTAGTTAAGAACACCGAATGTTTTGATACCGAATAAACGAAAAAGTCAACAGGTTTATTCGGTGAACAAGTGAATAACTTATTTAAAATAGTCTCATGAGAGGTTTCATAGTACATAGTGAAATGACATTTGAAAGGTGCAATAATAAAACTACCTTAAAAAGTGTATTCCTTGAAGCGTTTAATGGAGTGTTAGTACGTTAATATATTATGAAATCACCTTGTTGCAGTAGTGATTTGGTTGAGTGGTTCAAGCCACTGTGGAATTGATGATGCTTATAGTGATTCATATAATGAAACTGAAAAAGGATTTTATTTGGCAGTAATAAACTTGAAAAATAAATGGTATGTTTCGAAAAAGTGAAAAAATCCGAGCCTAAACGATTTATCCCTTTTACTGAACATCGTGCCCATAAATATAAACCAGAAAAAAGGACATAAAAGTAAATGGATGAATCACTTTTAAACAATAACCCGTTCCTTGCTAGGTTGCTTATGAACCAATTTGACCACAGTTAAGTAATTGAAAAATGTAACGGAATTGCTTATAAAGCCACTATCTCAAATAACATAAACCATAGAAACAAATAACTGTGCTCCTAATTATCGCCCAGCTGTTGACCTCGACCCCACGTGTGACCTCTGCCACTGTCATCAGCAGGTCGCCTACGGTTCGAGGGCATTTGACCGAAGCCTGACACCCCCCCGGTGTGGTCCGGCAGGTAGTTCTTGCTGTGGGTAGGGATGAGGTGTTGAGTAGTATTAGTACTGTTTGAGCGCTCTTGAACAGTGTGAAATCAGCGCTGTACAAATGAGTTGATTAGATTAGATTAGATTAGATTAGTATCATTTAATATATAATCTTTATATTAATTAATATATTAATATTAATATATTATACTTAATAAAAACATTATCATTAATAATCTCATATATTAATTAATAGATACCTATGCGCCACCATTAAGGCTAGTCTAATTGAGGCAATCAAGGTCTACAAGAGGCCAGCTCAATACATGGAAGAACAAAAGTGCTGAGACCAAAACGACAATATCCCAGAGTGGGCAACATACGGTGTGTGTGTGTTGGAATACGTTTGAAAAAGAAAAAGAAAATGAAAATTTGAGCTAGTTTAAGTTAGCGTAAGAACAGTTTCAACGACCTCAATCCATTCGTTTTGTAATATTTTGAATGTAAAACTTTTTCCGAAAAAGTTAGAAATACTTGAAGCAAATATTTTGATGGAGTCGTTTATGTAGAGCTTAATAACTAAGCCACATAAATGAATAAAATACACGAATAAAAGCTCCTAGATAGTCAGACTGTCATTTTCTTTGTTCTCACCATGCATAAACAAAACAGATGGAAAGAAACAAAGGATAGAAGGAAACAGACAAGAAGGGAAGACTCACAGGAACTGAGGGGTTTGCAGGAACTGGTAACCTCCGAAATCCTGGGGGTACTTGAACATGAGGAAGAAATACAAGTGGCCAACGAAAATGCCAATCAACTCTTGCCAGCTCCTGTGTGGTGGTGGAATGGTGTTGTGGGAGGAGTTAGAAAGATGAATAATCAGAGAATTTTTTCGCGAGTTTTAGGAAGAAGCATGGAATATGGAATTGTAACAATGAAAGAGAGTGTTGATATCAAACAGGCATGAGTTGCTGCGTCACAAACCCATTTCCGATGATCATGTTGAAGCCAACCAGCACCCAAGGAAGGTACATGGCCTTGCAAAGTTAGTTAGAAGTATATGACTAACATTCTGCTCAAGCATCCATTTTAAAGCTTTACACGCTTACAATGCAATAAAACGCAAGGTCATGGGGTAGTACTAAACAATGAAATTCTAAATAATAGGTTGTAGCATAAAGAAATGCAACACAATGTAATACAAAGAAGTACAAAGAGAACCAGCTCACTGCAATGGAATACAAAGAGAACCAGCCCATTACAATGGAATACAAAGAGAACCAGCACACTACAATGGAATACAAAGAGAACCAGCACATTACAATGGAATACAAAGAGAACCAGCACATTACAATGGAATACAAAGAGAACCAGCACATTACAATGGAATACAAAGAGAACCAGCTCACTGCAATAGAATACAAAGAGAACCAGCACATTACAATGGAATACAAAGAGAACCAGCTCACTACAATGGAATACAAAGAGAACCAGCACATTACAATGGAATACAAAGAGAACCAGCACATTACAATGGAATACAAAGAGAACCAGCACATTACAATGGAATACAAAGAGAACCAGCACATTACAATGGAATACAAAGAGAACCAGCACATTACAATGGAATACAAAGAGAACCAGCCCATTACAATGGAATACAGTACAATGCAAGAGTGCATTGAGGTCATTAGCACACTAAGGCTACTGTATTGTGGCTTGTGTCACACAAGAGTTGCAATCAAAACTACCTTGAATTGGGCTCCAAACCAGAACTGCACGATCTGTTCCTTGTTGAACTGGCACCAGATGTACAATACACTCAAGATGAGAATGTTCATGAGGAGCTGTGGAGGTTGAGGTTTGGAAGGCTTGTAATGATTGTAGTGTGTTTAACAAGTTAATTGAAAACTGGAAATTAAATTTGAATAATTAAATGAGTAGTGAAATATAAATGAAGAAAAACAGCGATTAAATGGCGTCAGAAAATGGTTGCAAGAAAGCGTGAAAGGATCACAGTGAAGGGCTTATACCTTTAATAGGGTTAAGCTCAAGCTACTCGAAGTGTTTAAAAAATGATGACATTTCTATTAATGGAAAAATAATAAATAAAATAAAATAATAATTTTACAAATGTACAAAATAAACAATGATTAATGATAATAAATTTGGAACCAATTTGAGGCACTCACTCTCAATTCGGCAATAAAGCCGATGATCTGGAGTAGTTCAGTAGTGAAGGAAGATTGAAAAGTGGTCCCATGAAGCAATCAATAAGTGTGATTATTACCTATTATTGACTGAAGATAATGTAACAAAAATTTAATAAGTTTACAGTTTGCAAAAATTTATTAATATAATTATAATTATAGACTTTATTAACTTACCAGTTATTTGGTTTAAATTATAATAATTATTTATCTGAATAAAATGTATAGTGGTTATTTTGGAAAGGATACAACAAGGCAAAGCCAATTGAAGAAGATCATGTAGACATAGTCAGCTGGTCTTCCTTCGTATGGTCCTAGATGAAATTAAATAAAAATCTGATTTTTGGCATTTGAAATTTATATTCTTAAAAGTAAACTCTGATTCTTAGATTTGAATCTCTTTTAACCATTTCGATTTGTTTTTAGTAGATCCTTTAAGAAATCTTTGTAAAAATGATGAAATAGTGTATTTTATTCAATGTGTTTCAAAAGAAAGTACTGCAAAACTCAGTAAACCCACCCGTTTCAAGTCGTGAAGAGTAGGAGTAAAGAAAATACAAATTTAAAAGGTACATGAACCCAGTCTGAGGAACTATTGGAAAGTAAAGCACGGAGGTGACCAGACGCCATATCTGTGTTTATTATCATACCATTGATTTTGAGTTGAACTATTTTAATACATTTTGACTGAAAAAAATTGCAATTCATGAAATATATTCACATTAAGAAAACAAAACCTGGAAATGGTGAACCACGCTGCTGTAATCTAGCACCAAATTCATCGGATTGACAAGACCAAACCTACCAATCAAAGGTACTATTATGGACCCCGCAAACCATATCTTTGTGATTTGTGGGATATTTCTGAACCAGTCACCTATATCATTCGACGCCATTCCAACAAGTGTAGTGTACTTTTGTGAAAATAAGATTTTTAAAAATATATCCAAAACCAATTATCTCGTAAAGATCCGAAAAATGATGTAACGTCAAAGTATGAACGATTTATTAAAATATAGAATACGAGAGTCTGGTTACTGACATACGATTGCGTGTATTTTTACTTCAAAACAAAAATAAAAATATTTAATCTATGTTTTTAAAAAATAATTATTCTTCAAAAATAATGATAATATTTAACATAAATTAAAACAGAATTAACTTTTAACCATTTCATTAATTTAAAAACAGTTATTTAACTTATTGTGCGTGATAATTTCCTTTTATTGGTGTGGTCCTAAAATGGATAGTTCTTACATAAAATTTGTTGCAGTTTCTTTATTCACTATGGCCATGGGATCACAATGTGTACACATGTTTTACAAACCCATGAAGGTTATGCAAAAATCATTTTGGAAAGAATATTGCAAGTTGTTATTTTGCAACCCTTGAATTCATTTTCATTTTCATTTCAGAATTTTGAAAGTGTTCTTGAACAAAAAAAGACTGATTTGAAAACAAACTCAAAACAATGAAATTTCAAAACTATATTTTTTCTTTCTTATTGTTTCATCAAAAATGTATAAAATTATACTGAAAACATTACCAAATTGAAAATATTCAATAAAAACATGTTTCATTTGACTTTCTTCTCATTATGGGCCCAAACTTGTTAAAATCACTATAAGCCATGTACTGACTTAATGACTGTTTTATTCATTGAAAACAAACAGTTCGTAGTAAAGCGCTTTTGAACAGTGTGAATCAGCGCTATATAAATGAATTGATAAAATTAGAGGAGACAAGAAGAATGTTATTTTTTAGCATTTTAAACTCAAAAAATCAAAGTAAAAGAATAATTTTTTCTTGTCAATAATGATTTCTAACACTGAAGAAAAAGCAATGTAAACTGCTAAAAACTGGATCATTCAACCTCCCAGATAGAGATTGGGAGACACCTATCTTGATCTTTGCATTTGTACTTATCTAGGTTCAAAACACGTTTTTTTGAATTAATAGCCGACAACAGTTTCAAACAAGTCATCAACTTCCACTCAAAAAAACGAAATAAAATTCTATCATTTTCATTATCATGCCAGCTTCGAACAATAGTGCAAGCCATACCATCCATCTGTAACAGCGACTACGACATTGTCCTCTTCGATCTAATCTATTCTGATCAAATCATTTATATGGCGCTGATTCCACACTATCTTGTATTTCATGGCTATTTTTCAAGCTCCTCAGTGTATAGAGAAAACAACAATGGTCTAAAAACAGATCCTTATGGGACACCCCCTGAAGAGTCAACAAAATCTGATTTTGTCCCACTGCAGCGTACATTGAAGGATTCAAGTGGTTCTCGAACCATTCCAGTGTGAGACCATCAAAACTATATTTACTTTCCAGCCGTTTTAACAAAATACTGTGATCAACTAAGTCAAAGGCAGCCGACAGGTCTAACAGCATAAGGAGGGAGAGCTTGCCATCATCGGCTGCACCAAGTATTTCTGAATACACTTTTGTGACAGCCGTTTAGTGGAATGATGACGGCGGTAAGCTGATTGGTGGGTGGGGAAAAGATTTGAATTATTTAAATAGCTCATGACTCTGTTGAGAACAAGCCTCTCTGAGAGCTTGGACAAAACAGGCAGAATAGAGATGGGTCTGTAGGATGAAGCAACGTTGTGATCAAGACTAGGCTTTTCAACAGGGGTGTAATCTGCGCCGATTTTGAAGACTTTGGGACAATTCCCTCAGAAAAAGACTGATTGACCACACATTTTACAAAAGGTGAAATCATTTTTGAGACTTTTTTCAAAAACCAAGTGGGTATCAGACGCACACCGTTTGTTGGGAAGCCTTTGAATACCTTGAAGAGTTCATCTTTGTCCTGTACCCTGGACCCTACCGAGACCACCTTCTTGTGCATGAGCTAGGCCTGGTAGACCATAGCCAGTAAAACCGTTTCCATGAAAACGCCCTTGAACAGTGCTAACAGACGCTTTCAAATGCTTTGATTAGATGATGAAACTTGTTATTTTCGTTTTCAACAAAAAACAGATTTTCTCACTCAAACAAGCGACTTCTTCGATAAACATTGCTGACGACGATATTTTAATTAAATGTGGACTAGCGAATGAGCTCTCGTATATCTGAATATTACTATCAAAGTTAACCTTCTCATCAACGAGGTATGCAGCTGAAGACACCACTAAAGCAACAACTCAACCAGTGCAGTCCTTGTTTCTTATGTTACTCTATCAAGTCAATTTGAAAATTTGCCTTCAGACCTTGAATGATCATAAAATAATTAAATTTTCAGTAATTATTTACAAGATATTAACTCAAGTTAACTTTTAAACATTAGTCACAGATCTGTAGTTATTCTTTACCAACAATAATAATAATAATAATAATAATAATAATAATAAAATCAATAATATTAATAACTTATGGTGACATTTTTGACGGTAATGAAGATGAGGTAATGGTTATTGAAAGAACATTTGTTTGCGAACGTATGTTTTTGTCACAAACGTTTCAAATGCCAACGACACCACCATTATTGTGTGTCACAACAGCCACCATCAAATCTCCCAAATTCCTACACAACAAGCACACTCACACGCACACGCACACGCACACACACACACACACACACGCACACACACACGCACACACACACACGCACACACACACACACACACACACACACACACACACACACACACACACGCACACACACGCACACACACACACACACACACACACACACACACACACACACACACACACGCACACACACACACAGTTGCACAAAAGTGAAGTATTAAATATTAATATTTAAATAAGTATCAAATCAAGTACCGAATTGCTTGAAAGCACATTGTACTATGTACATGAAATCAACGTAGACACGCGTGCAGCCTCCGACGCCCGTCAAAACACCGCAGGTCACGACGCTGGCCGAAACTGACAATTCCTAGGTCTCCACCAAATGGTGTTCTTATTTAATAAGCACACCCTGATTCAGTAATTAAATTATTAATTTATGAGACAGTGTATAATTGATTCAATTATTGCACCCCGCCTCGAACGAGTGTCCGTAGGTTTCTTGCGCCTAGTAGCTCCTGCTTCGGAACATGAAATAAGGACAGAGTTGGAAGAGAATCAACTTGCTTCAGCGCATCGCCTTAAAGTTTACTAGGCTTTTTGTTTAACTGAAAAATGGTGGATGAACGGCGAAGGGATGGATGGACGATGTTACGGTGGATGATGATGGATGATGATAGATGATGACGAGTGATGATGGTGAGTGATGGATGGATTGGGGTGGCTGGAAGTGGACAAAAGAAAAGATGGCTGAATGATC
>OX387254.1:692814-725314 GCA_947562095.1 Branchellion lobata
ATTATTATTATTATTATTACTTCTATTATTATGACTATTATTAATACAATTATTATCAATTCCACTTCCATCACAATCCACTTCAGCGCCAGTGGCGATGGCGGCGGTAGGAGTAATTTTTGTTGTTGGTTGAGATGTTTCGAGAGAAATGTTGGTGACATTGTCTATGGCCTGGTCTTCCAGGTGGTCATTGCCTGAACAACCATTGGTCATTACTGCTGCCGCTGCTTGGTCGTTGTTGGTGGTATTGGTGGTGTCGCTAGAATTGTTGTTGTTACTGTTGTTTGTGGTATTGTTGTTGCTATTGTTGTTGTTACTGTTGTTGGTGGGGTTGTTGTTGGTGGAAGTACAAGAAGTAAAAATTTGGGATGAATTGTTGCCTTTTGTTGTTGTGTTGTTTGCTGTTGTGTTGTTGCTGTTGTTTGCTGTTGCGTTGTTGCTATTGGTCGTTGTCGTTGTTGTTTTGTTGTTTGATGCTGTGTTGTTGCTGTTGGTTGTTGAAGAAATGTTGGTTTGTGCTTGCTCCACGCGAGTGTGACTAGCCACGGCAGTTGCTGTTGACGTTGGGCTTTTGGTGGCATTGGTGGCGTCACCACCTGCGCGTGGATACAGTACAATACAATAAAATACAATACAACAGAGTACAACACAATACAACACAATACAATACAACAAGAGGGCACCCTCAATGTAGGCGAGATCGGCTTGGTTGAGGATGCGGGCAGATCCAAAGTCAGTCACCTGGATGTGCATGTCCTTGTTCAACAAGATGTTTTCTGGCTTCAAGTCACTGCAGTGAGGTGCAAAGCACTGTGGTGACTGGTTGTTAGTGGTGGTGGTGGTGCTGTTAGCAGTGTTGTTGTGGTTGGTGATGGTGTTGATGGTAGTATTGATGGTGGTGGTGATGTTGTTGATGGTGATGTTGTTGATGGTGACGTTGGTGGTTAGTGGTGTTGGTGAAGAGTGGTCACTGGTGAAGATAAGTAGAGGTGAGTTCTCTGGCATGCTGGTGTTGGCTGGTATGATTGAGCTCACACATAAATCTCGTGTTGCGGAATGGATTATGCAATTCATTATTCCTCAAGAATTCATTATGCATTCAATCCCATCACGGAGTTGATTATGAAGGCACAGTCCATTAACCACCCCTGAAAAAACTTCAGCAAAACATCGCACCCCCGCAGCTAATTGAAATTACGTCTTTTCCCTTCGCCGACTTATACTCACGCATATGTTCGCACACACGCCCACGTGCCAACACGCACACGCACACACACACACACGCACACACACACACACACACACACACACACACACACACACACACACACACACACACACACACACACACACACACACACACACACACACACACACACCGATGAATGATGTTGATGGAGTGAAGGTACTGCAAGGCGATGATGATCTCGGCAGTGTAGAAGCGTGAAACTGCCAGGTCAAACTTACCCAGTCTCTTTATGTAGTCCAGCAACTCGCCATTCGGGGCGTAGTTGAGGCCGAAGTCTGTTGAGCGAGTGATGATTCTGTATTGAAGTGCTGAGAGGCGCTTTATGAATGCTCCAATCAGATTGGATTATTGACGAAACGACTTCTTGATTACCTTTTGAAGTTTTAAATAAATTTTCGATTGAAAATTGATAAAATCTTCCATCGAAATCATGAAATTTAAGATGAAATTTTTATGAACAAACTTTGATGATACAATTCTGATCATTGATGATACAATTCTGATCATTGATGATACAATTCTGATCATTGATGATACAATTCTGATCATTGATGATAAAAATTTTATTTAGCGAAACAATTTTTGGATGAAAACTGATAAAGTCTTTCATCGCATCTTGAACCGAAAGTTAATAATTTTAAAAAAGTAAAAGATAAAAAATCTATTTTTAAAAGCGACACATTTCATTGAATGAGGTGAGCTCGGGCATATAATGAAGACAGGTTGATATTCAGCCTTGGAATTTATGGCTGTTCTACTTTACAAGGCAGCGAGGATGACAAAGAACTTCCTTGAAAGGCTTATTAGCACGAATGTACGGCCACGCAGATGCATTATAATCTGCAACATCCTTTAACGCACTCGACAAAGCCCTTTGTACTTCCCGGTTTAAACCTTCCTCTCTTTCTCCCCCTCCACCTCCTCCCTCTTCCCTTCCCTTCCCTTCCCCTCCTCTCCCTCTCCCCCTCCCCTCTTCTCCCTCTCCTCCTCCCCCTCCTCCCCATTCCCTCCCCTCCCCCTCCTCCCCCTTCCCTCCCCCCATCGCTCTATCTGTTACTACAGCCTCCACCCATAGAACCTTTTGTTCACCACAAACAACAAAAAGGTCACAATCTCTTTGTTGCCACCCACAAAAACCTATCCAACTCTTCTGCTACAACACAAAAACAACACAAAGACTCATCCAGCTTTCTGTTACTGATACTACTATTATTCTGTTACTGATACTAAAACACCAATAACCGCAACAACAACAACAGTTGGACAAGAGTTGGGACCTTCACGTGGTGTCCAACGAGATGCCGCCAAGTGGCGACATTCGAACCCAACCAACCCATCGACCAAGCTGCGCTGTGGAAGGCGCAAACTACAAACCCCCTCCATCCCCACCTCCCCTTTTTCAATAGCCGAAGGTGCACATCCCGCCCTGTACCTCCGGTCTCTCCTCTTGAGGGCGGGCGACGTCGAGGTAAATCCAGGACCAGTGTGCCGAGGATGCACTAAGACAATCAGACGTGACATCACCCCCATCACCTGTTCAAGCTGCAGCCAGCCATACCACAGGACTTGCTCTGGCCTTACTCGAAACAAAAAGAGAACTCAAGGCTTCATCTGCAGACCCTGCGCTGGACTCGCGACTTCAACCACAACAACCACGCAGGCGATGGGAACAAATAAACAATGCTGTGTCTGCAATACGAAAATGAGACTAAACAGCATTGCCATCAGGTGTCATAGTTGCGGTGGCATCTCCCACAGGAAATGTGCTAATGTCTCCCGCTATACACCACACGTAAATTGGTGCTGCCACGTCTGTAACCATAACAACTTAACCTCCAACAACACTAATGGCAAACACACAACCAATAATAATAATAATAATAATAATAATAATAATAATAATAATAATAATAATAATAATAATAATAATAAAAATAATAACAATAATAATAATACTAATACAAATAATAATAATAATAATAATAATAATAATAATAATAATAATAATAATAATAATAATAATAATAATAATAATAATAATAATAATAACAATAATAATAATAATAATAACAATAATAATAATAACCATACATCCAACAAGAAGAAACCGAAAAATACAATGTGCCCAGCATGTCGTGGCCGGCTGGCTAACTATAGGGCCCCACTTGAGTGCTCCGAATGCAAGAGAGGATTCCACCTCAAATGTGCTCCACAAACAAGGCCTGCCTTGGAGCATCTTCGAAGCACCCACAGCTGGACCTGCCAGACCTGTATTTCCGCCCCTAACAGTGGGACAACCCAACAGTCGAACGGAGCACCACAGAAGCCCCGAAACACCCTCAAAAGGCTGACCGTAATGCAATGGAATTGCGATTACCTGGCAACGAAGATCCCCGAACTCCGAGTGGTCATAAAGAAGTACGCAGTGGACATCATTCTGCTACAAGAAACCAAACTTGGTTTGGAGGACCCTACCCCTCTACTGGAAGGTTTTGATGCTATCAGAAAGGACAGGAAGGGTAGTGGAACTCACACAAGAAGAGGTGGAGGCCTCATCACTTACATCAAAAAAGGCCTCCAATACTCGGTGCCCCAGTGCCCCGCAGTAATCCCCTTAGAACAGCAGTGCATACTTCTACCAACATCGAGTAGACGTTCCATCTCCATCACAAACGTCTATATCCCACCGGAGAGCTCAACACACACGAGGGACTTTTCAAAACTCGTTGCCAGTCTACCGTCAGCTCAGGGTTTGATCTGCGGTGATTTCAATGCACATCATCCCGTCTGGGATGATGTTGCACGGTCCGACGAACGTGGAACAACACTGTTACAATGGGCGGAAGACAACTTCAAGCTGGTCCTCAACGATGGCACTCCCACTCGAGCTTCTCGCAACAACCAAGGTCCAGGCTTCAGCTCCCCGGATATCACCCTGGTAGATGCTGATGCGGCAAATAATTTTGATTGGTCAGTTCTGAACGAGCTAAACTCTGACCACTTCCCGGTGCTGATAAAGTGGAACCAGGGAGTTGGTTATGAAAACCAAAAGACTAAAACTCGTCCAAACTACCACAAAGCTAACTGGGCCAGGTTCCAAGAAATTGTCATGGAGTCCCTCACTGAGCTGGCTGCAGAAGAGGTTCCCTCGAAGAAGCTCTTCATCTTCACAGAAGCTTTGAAAAAAGCAGCCTCAATGACCATACCGCTCAGAGTTCTCAGGACAAATGAAACTCCTTACATGAACGACGAAATCAAGTGTCTCATGAAAGAGCGCAACCGACTTCGTCGCAACCTGGCTTTGAACCGCACAGCATGGCTGCAGAAATCCAAAGAAGTGGCAGAAAAGGTGGAAGAAGCAAAGCGCATGTCCTGGCGCAACCACCTTGAAAAGATAAAAGCGGGAAAAGACGCGAGGTTAGCGTGGCGTACAGTTCGGGGCCTCAAGAATAAAGAGCAACAGCCAACAGGAAAGGCTTTGCAATATAAAGGCCGACTGTACCACCGTGATCAGGCCAAAGCGAACGCTTTTATACAAGAATATGCCAACGTTAGTAGCAGGACTAGCGACCGAGTGAGCAGACTGGCAGTCAAGCAACATCGACAGGATATGCAATCCCTGTTGAGATGCCCTAGACGTACCCCAGAACAGGCTTTCCACCAGGACGAGCTCCAGAGTGCCCTTAAACAGATCAAAGTGGGAAAAGCGGCGGGTCCAGATGAAATAGCACCAGACCTTCTCAAGCACCTTCCAGCCGACGTGGAGGTAGAACTACTCAAAATTCTTAACCACAGTTGGCTCGAAGGCTGGTGCCCTCAGTCTTGGCGGGATGCGGTCATCATCCCGTTTCTCAAAAAAGATAAGGACCCACAGTCGGTAGACAGTTATCGGCCCATTGCCCTCACATCAACGATCTGCAAGCTACTTGAAAGAATGATCGTAAATCGTCTCTCATGGTGGCTTGAAGAGCATTCCCTGCTGAGTCCATGGCAAGCCGGGTTCCGGAAGGGTCGAAGCACAGTGGACCAATGCCTCCGCCTATCACAACACATCTCTGACGGATTCCAGTCGTCGGAGAGGCTACGGACAGGAATGACCCTGTTCGACTTCAGCAAAGCCTATGATAGGGTCTGGAGAACAGGTCTGCTGCAAAAGATGCACCTTCTAGGTATCCCGGCTCGCTTCCTGGTGTGGATCAGTTCGTGGCTGACGAACCGACAAGCCCGTGTCAGGGTCAACGCCAAGGTTGGGCGATCGAGAACTTTCAAGGAAGGTCTCCCACAAGGATCAGTTCTGTCCCCCTTGCTCTTCGTCATATATATTAATGATCTCCTCATGCAATTTGAAGACACAACCCTCGTGAGTGCCTATGCCGATGACCTGGCGATTGCATGCAGCGGAAGGAGTAAAATAGATATGACAAAGAAGCTCCAAAAAGAAGTTGACAAGGTAGTAAAGTGGAGTGATGATGCCCGTCTCACACTTAATACAAACAAGTGTGAGGTCTCTTTCTTCAGCCTATGCACAGCTGAAGCGTCATGGCAGCCGCATATTACAATCAGAGGTTTACCCCTTTCCTTCAACGCGGCTCCTACCTTTTTAGGCGTCCAATACGACCGACAGCTCACTTTCAGCGAGCACGCTAAAAAGGTATGCCAGGCTATGACCAAGAGGACGAACATTCTCCGTGCCCTTGGGGGCACAACTTGGGGATGGCGACCAGCAGAGCTGAGAACAATCTACATCGCCATTCAAAGATCTTTGGCCGAATATGGTTCACAGGCTTGGGCTCCCTGGTTATCGAAATCCAACCTAGGGAAGCTTGAAAGTGCCCAGCTGAACGCAGCTAGAGCCATCACTGGTCACCTAAGATCGACCCCTGGAGAATTCGTCCTAAAAGAGGCACATCTCACCCCACTGGAAGCAAGGTACAAGACCTTGTCACTTCTGAAGGCGGATAGTTGGCTACAACAGGCTGACACTGACCCCCGGAGACTGACCTTGGACCGACAAGCTCCTCAAAGACTGGTAAAAACGGATTGGCGGGGATTGACCACACCGGTTTTAAGGGAACTTAATCTGTTCTCTCAACACCAAACCGGCGAAGCGAGGCTCCCACCCCCTTGGGACCGCCCACCTCCAGCCCCCATCTACATGACACCAGCGAGCAAGTCGATGCCTCAAATCGTCCAACTGGAAAAAGCCCAACGAACCATCGAGGAAGTAGGTCATAGCGACCTCCAGATCTACACTGATGGTTCTACGACAGATGGCACCAGAAACGGTGGAGCTGGCATGATCATAGCCAGAGACAAAAAAGTCCTCCACCGATGGCACGCACCTACAGGGGTGCGCAGCAGTTCCTACTCGGCGGAAAAAGCAGCGCTAGAAGCTGCTTTGAAGTGGCTAGAGAGTGAAAATGATTGGCACAGGGCGGTCATTGTCTGTGATTGCAAATCCCTAGTGGAAGCCACAGGCAACCCACACCAAACCGACCCGATCATCGTCACCTATCAACGCTCCATCGCCAGAATCACTCGTTCCAAAGAACTACTCATTGTCTGGGCCCCCGGACACTGTAACCTTTGGGGCAATGAGCTGGCGGACTCAGAAGCCAAGCGGGGATCCACTTTACCACAACCGGCCGAGCGGAACTTAGACTCAAAGACCAGGAAAGCGGTGATTCATCGAGAAGACAGACCACTCTCGAGCAGCCATCACCGTTTCTTGGACTTATACACCACCAACACCAACCAAATCAAGGAGAACACCCTTAACAAGGCAGAACTGACGGATCTGGTCAGGTTCCGAAGCGGACACCACCCAAGTCTCCGCCGATGGCTGCACCTCACAGGAAAAGCAGATTCAGACCTTTGTCGACTCTGTGAGGAAGAGGTCGAATCAGCCGAACACCTCTGGCTCAATTGCCCAGCTTTCGCAAGGGCCCGCTTCTGCCACAACATCGGGACCTCCTATGATGAACTTGTGCGCCTTCCACAACCAGCTTTAGCGCATCTGAGGACTATCCTCAGGCGCTTAAGATAAACAACAACAACAACAACAACAACAACAACAACAACAACAACCACAACAACAACCACAACAACGACGACCACCACCACCAGCCATTCCATGCGAACTTACACAGCGAGTTTTTGTCCTGGAAGGTGAAGTGCAGTTTGATGATGAGTGGGTGGTTGAGCATCAGCAACACCTCCTTCTCTCGGAACACGTACTTCTGCTTCTTTTCGCGCACTATCTGCTGCTTCGACAACTCCTTCACTGTCGTCACACAATGCAATTCATTGCATTGTATCATACATATATACAATATGATATAAACAAGATAAATGACTCAATAAGATGACTTCAATAGAATACAATACAAAACAATACAAAATAACAAGACAGTATTTTACAACGAAATACAATGCAATACCATAAAGCGCAATACAATACAACGATGAGTTATTAGAGTGGCGTCTGTCCCTCAGGGCTTTGAGGCCACTCAACAAATTGATAATGCGGGATATGGCTTCATTAATGAAGCAACCTGGCCTCAGATGCTATGGAAACTACAACAGAACGCTTGTTATCGTGATATTAATCCTGCTACTACAACTACTACCACTACTACTACTACTACTACTACTACTACTACTACTACTACTACTACTACTACTACTACTACTACTACTACTACTACTACTACTACTACTACTACTACTACTACTACTACTATTACTATTACAACTACTAATAATAATACTAATACTTATAATTTTAATACTCCTACTGATAATACTAATAATAATATTATTATTACTACTAACACAACTAAAACTACTACTGAAAATAATAATACAAAGAATAACAGCAAAGGTAGCTTGCTTATTGTCTCTCTGTGAAGAGTATCAGAAGACAAGGGGTTAATACAATCGCTGGATGCACATGCAGACGCATATCGTCACCAAATCGCATACAAACGCATGATTGCACGAGGTGGCAGAACAAACAAAGCTGCGTTTTCAATGCTGCTCGAGTGATTTACAAGTTGGCGAATCATCGTTTTGTTAATTAACTTGAAATAATCCGCTGATCTCGCAATAACAATTTCGCTTAAATATCTCCGAAAACTGAGAATAAATAAATTATATTTTTGGAAAATTTTGTCAATTATTCAACGAAATTATGTAACCAAAGAGTTGAATGAATGACAGAAGTAATTTAGAAGGAAGCACTAATTAAAACCAATGTCACAGGCGTCATACCTGCGTACTCGTCCCCTGTGGAGGTTTCCTTGGCCAGGTACACCTGAGGTGGTTTGCTAATCAGAATGCCTTCCTCAAAATGAAAATTCACCGTCGTATTAGAAACTCTGTTTGCTCTCAATGCCGCTTTACTTGCATGCCTTGGTTATTTACAAAATTGGATTTATCATTATTGTTGTCATCATCATCATCATCATCATCATCATCATCATCATCATCATCATCATCACCGCCACCACCAACATTATAATCATCATAATCCTCCTCCTCATTATTATTATCATTATTATTAACATAGTATGAACATTGATGATCATGTGAGACTTGTGGAATATAACATTTGTATTGTTATCTTCAATGCATAGCGATGCAACAGTTTTGTTGTTGATAGTGTAATAGCGTTGGCAATGTTGAAAAAGAAGGCAGTAAAAAGGTAGAAAGAAGGCAGTAACAGTGGAGAAAGATCCTTCTCCCAGCACTTGAGCAAACTTGAAGTCTGTTCTCTTCTTCTTTGCCTGAGACATCTGATTGGTGATAATTATAATGATGATGATAATGATGATGAGGATGAGAATGATGATGATGATGATGATGATGATGATGATGATGATGATGATGAGGATAATTAAATAATGTTCATGAACATAATGCTTAATTAAGTTTAAAATTTCAAATATAAATCTCTTGTCGACTTTGAACTGTAGAGTTACTACAATAGAGTAACATGTTAGGCAACTAGATAATGGATATAGCAGCATTTCTATATCAAAACCAACAAAGTTCCTATTAGTTGAATAATAGTTATTCTAGTTATAATATATTATAGGATAAAAAATTAATATTTTCGAAATTTGACCTAACAAGAATTTTCAGTGGCTGAAAAATATTTAACAAAATTTTTCAACAGCATGTTAAATCTGAAAATTATTGGAAAAAGGAATGAAAATGCTTATGGTGCATTTTTTAAGGAGTCTGATGCCAGTGGTTATTTTAAGTTCAATTTTTGAGTTGAAATTAGAGCTAATGTTCTCAAATGAGAAAAATTGAAAACAAGCTGTAATGAAAAAAGTTTAACAAACGTGATCTTTGTTTGGTGTTTAATAAGTCTAAAAAAAAAGCATTTATACAAACACCTCCAAATTGGACTATGATTGTTATATTTTTTTATCAAAATAGTAAAAACAATTTTTTTTAATATAGAAACAATTTGATGTGTTTTATATAAACTGTTTATTTAACATTCAGAAAATAAACTATTAATTATTCAAATATATTTCAAGAAATTTAGAAATCAAACTAACCGTAATCAGATTTTCTTCAATTTAAATATAATCTTGAAATGTGAAAAATATTTCAACTTGAATATTAATTAATTTAATGTTCAACACAATTATTTTTCAAAAAAACATAAGACAACAAAAACTGGAGTTTGATTCCAGAGAAGTTACGATAATGAAAATTATTACTGTAGATAACAAATCCGTCGTTTAAAATGTGAATTTAAATAATAAACCATTTATATCAAGATTAACCATAGTTTGTAATTAATTTTTAAAAAATAAATTACTAAAAAAAGCATCACTAAATCAAAAATAAAATAATGATTAGTTTTTGGATAAGTGCCACAATCAATACTAATGAAAAAAGTAAGATGAGCGATTACGTATACCTAAGGTCGCTTTAAAAATTTGTTTAAAAAACTCTGATTTTTTGTCACTAACCGATGCAAGACCTTCAAATGGCGCTGTGTGGATGCCGTGTAGAAAGAAAAAATAAAAATAATTTTGAGATCTACCAAATTTATTCAAATCACTTATTTTTCACCTCTTTAGGACTTTTCTTGTGGTTATTTAGTGGAAATACAAAATTTACATAAAAATTTTAGTTTAAGTTAAAAATTAACAATTTTATGTAAGAAAAAATTCGGTACAAGAGCAGCCGAATAATAGTCACGGGTCCGAAGCAAAACTAACCAATTGCGCAACAGATTAAATGTATCTGTAGAAATCCCTGTTTATATATATATATATATATATATATATATATATACACAAATGCTTCTTGGAATATCTTAGTGTTTCTATAAAAAGATAAGCCGATTTAAAAAAAACAAATATTTTGTTTTATTAATTCATTCAAAAATATTATTTTTAAATATTTTATTTTTTCAGATATTTATGAGTTATGTTCATTAAAAATTGAGTAGAAAGAAAAAAAATTTAAAAAACCTAATAATAATAATGATTGGATGGTTGAATATGATGGACAATCATTAACAAAAAATGTCTATAACTTACTAATGGGGTTACAGTCTCAATAGTAAAAAGGATTTCATTCGAAAGATGCCATAAGCTACGAACTCTATTTGAACGAACGCGTGCAATTGAGTGCCTTGGAAGCCTTCGGAACCAGGAGGATATTTCAATCATTCTCTTATTTATCCATTCATCCATTCATCATTTATTCATCCACTCATCCATTCATCATTTATTTATCCACTCATCCATTCATCATTTAACCATCCACTCATCCATTCATCATTTATTCATCCACTCATCCATTCATCATTTATTCATCCACTCATTCATTCATCATTTAACCATCCACTCATTCATTCATCATTTATTCATCCACTCATTCATTCATCATTTATTCATCCACTCATTCATTCATCATTTATTCATCCACTCATTCATTCATCATTTATTCATCCACTCATCCATCCATCATTTATTTATCCACTCATCCATTCATCATTTATTTATCCAATTTTCATCCCATCATCTAGTCTTTTATCCATTTATTCATTCTTCCATCCATTCATTCACTTTTCTATCCATTCATCCACTCTTCCGTCCATTCATCCACACTTCCATCAAAATTTATTCATCAATTCACGACCAAATTCAGCCACTATCGCTTAACCCCTTGATTACAACACGAGTGAGAATGTTATAAGTGGCGTTAACGCCGAGAAATTGTAAGACCTTTCTTCCCATTCACTGCCACCCACTCAAAGTCTACTGAGAGCCAAAGCCAGTTCTAATTCCTGCTGTTCTCGTTCTTCCATCTTCTTCATCCTCCGGTACTCCTGCTCGCTGTCCTTTTTCGCCCACGCCAACTGCTCCGCCTCAAGCATCGACTGTGATAAAGAATAGTAAAAAAAAAATTTTTTTAATAAAAATAGAATAATAATGATGATTAATAATGATACTGGATGAGTGGAAATAAAAATCCATAAACTAACTGGATTGAAAGCGAATTTGAAAACGATATTCGAATTATTATCCGAAATAAATATGATAACAGCGTATTATGAAAAATAAACAATAAATAATAATTATTATTAAATAACAATGATTTTGTTATTGAGCAATACTACTATTATTATCAGCGGAGAGCGCTGAAGACACAACCTTAGACTTGGTGCCTTCATTGTGGAGTAGCTTGACGGCTGTGAGGTTGGCTGCTGAGAGAGACTCTTCACTCGGCTTGGGAGCAGGGGGTCTGGGAGGGGCTGGTGATTTGATCTTCTTGGGAGGCAGGGAAGGTAGCTGTGAAGATTCAAGAGGCTGGAAAGATCCCTGACCGAAAGGGTCGAAACTCTGTGGTGTGGTGTGGCGTGGTTGCTGTGGTGTGGCGTGGTTGGTGTGGTGTGGCGTGGTTGGTGTGGTTGGTGTGATGTGGTGTGATGTGGTGTGATGTGGTGTGATGTGGTGTGATGTGGTGTGATGTGGTGTGATGTGATGTGGTGTGGTAGTGAGGTTGATTTGTTTGAATTTAAATTGATAGAATTGAAGTGCATTCGTGCTTTCCTAGAAGTTGACACCTCGAAGTTGACACCTCGAAGTTGACACCTCGAAGTTGACACCTCGAAGTTGACACCTCGAAGTTGACACCTCGAAGTTGACACGTCAGAGTTGAGGTCGGTGTCACTACCGCACTTAATGCATTGTACAAGGAGCTAGTGTGCAAAGAAAATGTAAGCAAAAAGCATTTTTCGAAGAACTAAAAACACAAATAAAAATAAACATTGAAAAAATAATGTAAAAGTGCATCCTCACGTCGAAGTTGGCGGTGTCGTTGAGGGGTGGTTGGTTGGGTGTGGCTGAGACGATGCCTTCTGTTGGGAAAGACACCATGTAATTCATGAACTCTTGAAGCTCCATGGGAGTTACCATGGGAACCACCATGGGAACTACCATGGGAGTTACCATGGGAACCACCATGGGAGTTTGAGAAGTTTTGATAAAAAATTAAGTTTTAAATCAATTAATTTATTTTTAATAAATTAATTATTTATTTGGATTAAAAGTCATTTTAAATTAAAAAGTAAAAATTAAAATTAAAAAAATGGAGAAGAAAAAAGGAAAAAGAGAGGATAAGTTGAGAGTGGAGAGGGAACGAAGGAGGAAGAAGCTACGGGAGGAGTGGCCATTGGTGTTGGCACTGTCACCCCAGGGGTCTGTGCTGTGGCTTTCCACCTCCTGTGGTCCTTCCTGCAGGGTGGTGGAGTTGGAGAGAAAGGTGGCAAACCATTGAGAAGAACAAGGAGGCAATGTTTATTGTGCCTTTTAGGTGCTTTTCAAGGCGCTCAGAAAATTATATCTATTGTCATCATTATTTTTTTAATGATTAATATATGTAACAATTAAATATAAAAATTATTTGAATAATTATTGATAAATAAAATTTGCCCCGCGTGAGACTTCTCATCACTCAAGCCTTCAAAGCCTCCACAGTATCTTATCACCTCATCAACACCCAACCACCCACAAACACCCAACCACCCACAAACACCCAACCACCCACAAACACCCAACCACCCACAAACACCCAATCACCCACAAACACCCAACCACCCACAAACAACCAACCACCCACAAACACCCAACCACCCACAAACACCCAACCACCCACAAACACCCGAAGACCCACAAACACCCAACCACCCACAAACAACCAAATACCCACAAACACCCAATCACCCACGAACACCCAATTACCCACAAACACCCAACCACCCACAAACACCCAACCACCCACAAACACCCAACCACCCACAAACACCCAACCACCCACAAACACCCGAAGACCCACAAACACCCAACCACCCACAAACACCCAAAGACCCACAAACACCCAACCACCCACAAACACCCAAATACCCACAAACACCCAATCACCCACGAACACCCAATTACCCACGAACACGCAACCACCCACAAACAACTTGCCTGTGTAAACTTTACCGCTTATGAGCACCACTTCTTCAAACATTTAGGCACCCCTCAAACACCCCTAATGTACCCCTCAAACACCCCTAATGTACCCCTCAAACACCCCTAATGTACCCCTCAAACACCCCTAATGTACTCCTCAAACACCCCTAATGTACCCCTCAAACACTCTTCAAAAACCCCTCAAACACCCTTTAATACCCCAAAACACCCTTCAAACACTCCTCAAACACCCCTCAAACCCCTCAAACACCCCAAAACACCCACCCTCTCCATGTGTTCACTAAAGTGCTCACCCAGCGAGTCTCCTCCGAAAGGATCGTTTTGGCTTTTAGGGAATGGATCAACTGTGAGGTTCGAAGTAATTAATTTTTATAGCGCGCAGTTTGCTCCAGAGGCGCTCAAGTATGGCGAAAGATGCGGCAACTTTTCCATGAGGCTATCTTATAATACTGAAACAACTCTCGTACATGAACGCGCGCACGCGCGCACACACACACACACACACACACACACACACACACACACACACACACACACACACACACACACACACACACACACACACACACACACACACACACAAACACACAGACACACAGTTGTTGAAAGGGTCATCAGAAAGGAAGAGTTCCTGCCTGTTCTGCCACGTGGCCACGCCACTGCTCGACTGCCATGATGGATTGGTGTGGGTGGGAACACGAATGAATGGGAAGTCAGCAAATGGTTCAGAAGCTTCAAATATTCTAGCATGCATACTGATTATTATTATTATTATTATTATTATTATTATTATTATTATTATTATTATTATTATTATTATTATTATTATTATTATTATTATTATTATTATTATTATTATTATTCTCCCCCCCCCCCCCACCTGAGCCAGCAGTTCCTCAAGCACCTTGATCCTCTCGTTCAGGCGCTTCTCCGTGTTTATCGCCTCCATGTACCTGTGGGTCAGTCAGCTGCCCTGTCTATCAGCCCTCCTCAAACCCATCCATACGAACATTGTGGTGCTTATTGTGTATTTAATCATACTATGCTATTGTCTATACAAATTATCATATATTAATGTGTATATAAATTATCATATATTAATGTGTATATAAATTATCATATATTAATGTGTATATGAATTATCATATATTAATGTGTATATGAATTATCATATATTAATGTGTATATGAATTATCATATATTAATGTGTATATGAATTATCATATATTAATGTGTATATGAATTATATTATATTAATGTGTATATGAATTATATTATATTAATGTGTATATGAATTACGGAATATTCACATTTATTTCTCAATCGCACGAATCCAAGTTGGTTTTCTCAGCAGATATTTGAGCTGATCGTTCAAAAACTGAAAGTGAACGCTTTATGAATTCTTGTACTACCAGTACAACCATTATACTGCCGTTTAATACTACTACTGCTACTAATACTACTTCTACTACTGCTACTATTCATACTACTACTACTACTACTACTACTACTACTACTACTACTACTACTACTACTACTACTACTACTACTACTACTGCTACTACTACTACTACTACTACTACTACTACTACTACTACTACTACTACTACTGCTACTACTACTACTACTACTACTACTACTACTACTACTACTACTACTACTACTACTACTACTACTACTACTACTACTACTACTACTACTACTACTACTACTACTACTACTACTACTGCTACTACTGCTACTACTACTAGTACTACAACTACTACTAGTACTTCTACTACTAATACTAATGATAACAACTAAAATAAATATAATAATGAAAAGAATACCAACAAAAATAATAACAATGTTTGAACAGCCTGGATAATAATATCTCACCTGGTTTCTACGTCTGCCTCTTCACTGGCCAGATTTTCAATTTCCTTTCTCAACTTTGCTGTTTCTTCTTCCTGTGACTGTGTGTGTGTGTGTGTGTGTGTGTGTGTGTGTGTGTGTGTGTGTGTGTGTGTGTGTGTGTGTGTGTGTATGTATGCGTGTGTGTGTGTGTGTTCCCCATTGAAACATTGGTAACAACGATGGAATGTGAGTGCAGCATAGTAGCTGGAAAGGCAAGCATTGACATTCCAAAGTCCCCCTGTTGTACACGACCGAGAATGTTTGTCATACTCATCTACTTTGATACGTAAGTGAAGCTTTCCTCGTACCGACATGGTAAATTGGTCTACTACTGGTCGCCTCCCTTCAGTGGGACGGAAGCTTCGAGCAGGAAGTTGAAAGCGAAATAAATGAACAATTTGTTTAAAAGTAAACGATGAGACAAGGCTATGGTTGAGGTCTTGGAAACATCAAGGCTGTGTGGCATACCATGGGCTTGGAGTTGCTTAGCTTGTGTCTGAGCTCTTGTATCTGGCAATCAAATGATCAAAGCTTGTTTGTAATAATCAAATAATAATAATAATAATAATAATAATAAGCATCAAACATAATAATTCAATGGTGGTTGCTAAGGAATATCCCTCCCAACTAAGTCTATAGTGGTTGTCTAGTGGTGGTGATGATGAAGATGATGATGATGATAATGATGATGATGATGATGAGGATGATGATGATGATGATGATGATGGGCACTTTGAGTTGGTCCTGCTGGAACTGGTTCTTGCAGTCAGCCACGGAGGACTGCAGTTTTTTTTTCTGCGAGGAGGAGTTGCAGTTGATGCGCCTAACAGGAGCGCCTCAAGTGCTCGCCTTGGCGCTCCACCAATCACATTCATTATCTTTCTTATGCTAATGATAATAAGACCAACAATGTCTTTGAACACTATGACTATGACATGCATTCTCTCTCTCTCTCTCTCTCTCTCTCTCTCTCTCTCTCTCTCTCTCTCTCTCTCTCTCTCTCTCTCTCTCTCTCTCTCTCTCTCTCTCTCTCTCTCTCTCTCTCTCTCTCTCTCTCTCTCTCTCTCTCTCTCTCTCTCTCTCTCTCTCTCTCTCTCTCTCTCTCTCTCTCTCTCTCTCTCTCTCTCTCTCTCTCTCTCTCTCTCTCTCTCTCTCTCTCTCTCTCTCTCTTCCTCTCTCTCTCTCTCCTCCTCTCCTCTCTCACACACACACACACACACACACACACACACACACACACACACACACACACACACAACCCACCTTCTCATCCAGCTCGGTAGATCTCTTCTGGGCCTCCACCTTCCGACACTCGAGCTGCTTCTGACTTAATTGCGAACTGCCGATATGGAGAGTAAGCTTTTGATGAAGCAAGTCTGTTAGTTATTTCAATTTAGATTAATTTAATGTAATGTATCTCAATTATATTTAGTCCATTCTAATTTAATTTAATTAAATTTTTTTCATCAACACTACACCACATCACACCACTTCAACACCACATCACACCACTTCAACACCACATCACACCACTCCAACACCACATCACACCACTCCAACACCCCTTCAGCACCTTTGCACACCTCTGCACGCCCTTCCACACCTCTGCACACCTCTGCACACCTCTGCACACCCTTCCACACCTCTGCACATCCTTCCACACCTTCCACACCGACCTCTCGAACTCCTTGTGTATGTTGAGAGCTTCTCGCTCGTGCAGCTTGATGTCCGCCTCGTTCTGCGCCACCTCCTTCTCCAGGCACATCTTCTCACTGCAGGCCACAAGGCGCTTTCATGCTTTTAATACATACAGATATATATATATAAATATATATATATATATATGAAGATATATATATATATCACCACAGCCACCACCACAGCGACCACCACCACAGCCACCACCACCACAGCGACCACCACCACCACCACAGCCACCACCACCACCACCACAGCTACCATCACCACCTCTTCCCTCCCACACCATCCACCCTACTTCTTGAGCACATTGATCTCTTCAGCAATCAGGTCAGCCTCTATGTTGCTCGAGTCCCCCGCAGACGACAACGGTTCTTCCTGCGCAGTGGGCCACCAGAATTATTTCAATATTTTTTTAAAATATTTTTTAATGTGTGGTTGTGAATTGATTGTATCACAGTATTGTATATCAGTATTATTTCAATATAAAATAGCTCATAAGACATTTTTGATCTGTGATGTGATTCTGAATCTAACATATTCATCAAATTAACATGTTGTGTGCACTTTCAGTATTCACCGCCAATGAAAACACTCCAACCCGCGTGCACAGTCACGCCTAACACAGACATTTAAAACTCCTTTCCCAACCCTTCAATCCTCGCTCATCTAATCTAATCTAATCTAATCTAATCTAAGCTAACCTAGTCTATTCTAATCTTATCTCATCTGATCTAATCTAATCTTATCTCATCTTATCTAATCTAATCAAAAATTTGATTCACGCCTTCAGCACCATGTTCAGAGGTGGTTTGATGGAGGGGGTTTTACCTACCGGGACGGGCAGGTGCATGGAGGATGGCAGCATGTCCGGGGAGAGGCAGAGAGGCAGGGAGTAGCCCTGCAGCTTCATGTGCACCAGACACATGGCCAACTGGAACTGCTCCTTGTTCAACTTGCCCGAGGAGGTCAGGTCTATGAGGTTCCTGTCCAAACAGTCTACTCTCAGTACTTTGTATGACTGAAACCGACTTTACTTCAAGTTTATTATTTTTATTATTGTTATTATTTTTTTAATGATGATGATGATGGTGATCATTTGAAATAATGATTAATTACAATTTAAAAAATATTAATATTATTATATTATCATCATCATCGTCGTCATCATCATCATCATCATCATCATCATCATCATCATCATCATCATCATCATCATCATCATCATCATCATCATCATCATCATCATCATCATCATCATCATCATCATCATCATCATCATCATCAGTATCATCATCATCATCATCATCATCATCATCATCATCATCATCATCATCATCATCATCATCATCATCATCAGTGTTGAATTGTTGCTTAAAAGTGGACTTGTGTCACAGGCCTGACCAGATGTGGGCGAGGACATTTTGTGACAATCCAGTGTTCAAGAAAACCTCTTTGACATCAGCCCCGCCTACCAGGCCGTCATTGTCACTGTCATACTGCTTGAAGAGACTGTCGTAGTGCGCCTTCTCTGCCGCTGTTATAATTATCTTCTGTGATAAATAATGTTGGTGAATGCAAATAAGTTATGTTTATTCGATTTTATCAATTCAAAAATATAGAGTTATGATTTTTTTTTGATATTGCTCTCCTCACATGAGAATATTTTTTTCGTTTTGAAGTGATAAAATGATACCATGTATCTAATTAATCTTGTTTAGTTCTTGATGTGTCTACCGTGAACTCACAATGCAATACGACATTGAAGATTAAGTTAAGTTGAGTTGGTGTATGAGAGTGAAAACTTGGTTTGAAACACAAACACTGATGGCTGGTTGGATGTTAGTGTGAGCATTCCTCTTGGAAGGAGGAATGAGTTCAAGTGGCAGTGTTTGAGGGAGAGGAACCTTCTCTAAAGTCTTGTACACCAGATGCATTGCCTGGTTCATGTGATGTTGTTGAACTGTTACATTTTTAAATTATAATTTAGAACATTTTATATATTTATATTTAAATTATATAACATTTTGAAAAATGTAATAGAGAAATATAAGCTTTAAATTAAATTATTCACAGCCTTGGAACCTCTCAGAGTTACTGACACTATGTTAATAGTTGTGGTTATTTTGTGATTAATTAATTATATTAAGCATCTATGCTCTAACAGCAGGTTATACAGACGAAATACTTGATTAAAACCCATAATTTAATTATTTTCTTCATTTTTTCATCTTTCAAATTTAAAAATAACATAGTTACAATGCAAAATTCATCCCTGTCTAGCATGCCATCTCTGTCAATGTCACTCAACTCCCAAACCATGCCCAGCACTGAGATAGGCAACTTTGAGTTCAAGAGAATCTTCAAAAGTGGAAGATAGGTATTTTAATTATTTTAACTTTGATATAAATGGTTTAGCTATGAGTTTTAGTCTTTTGAAAAATATTTTCGTATTAGCAAAATATCCTCAACGCCCCATTTACCGGTTTGACTTTCTCTCCACTCAAAAGTCCGTTGATGGGCAAGAGACCGTCAAATATTTGATCGTATTTCACTTTTTCATGTTCCTTGAAAGTAATGGGTGATCAAATATATACGATACAATTTATAACTACAACTAACATGAGACTTTTAGTTGATTTCGAAACAATACTTTAATTGATTCAAATTTTTACATACTTTTATGGACCAAGACATTCTATTAAAAAAATAAACCGGTTATAAAGTTTTGTTTCTTGAAGAGTTGAGTGAAAAGACGATTCGATACTAGTATTTAAATGAACGATTAGGTAGGTAACTGTGGTTTTCTTTTAAAAACTATAATTTGAAAATCCTCTTTTATTTTTTTATTAATTAAAATATTGTTAAATTTCATTAATTCAGAATATGTAAAATTGTTAAAAAGTTCCAAACATATTTCCTTATTGAGCGATTTCCTACATCTGAATTCTCTTATCTTCTAGCTTCGATGGTTTAGTCCATTGCCTTCATAACTCTTCATGCTTTTTAGGGTATATTGTCCCGATCCCATTTCAATCTTTTTCTACCTAACCCACCTACATAACCCAGTTTTGAGTTCAAGAATCGGCAGCTCAACCAAAGTATAGACGCCGTCCCAGAATACCTAGTCCTCTAGTAGCCCACAGCGAGTAAAACCGTTTCCATGGAAGCGTTTTCGAACAGTGTCAAAGGGCACGCTACAAACGTCTTGATTGGATTAGATTGAAGGGCGCACTATAGATTTGTTGATAAGATTGGATGACAGACATGGTAATATGAGACTCCGTAGTAATCCAGTTTTGGCCGTCGTGTCATGTGCATCAAGGCAATTTGAAGCTTTTGCGCCTATTTTCTGGCACCTTCAACATATCTCCAGCGTCTTACTTCATTGATTTTTTTTTCTTTTTTCAAGTAAACGCTTCTAATAAAAACAGACGACACAACGGACGGATGAAACTTCTTTTATGGCTTTGTAAGATGGCAGCGGTTATGGTTGAGTGCTAAAGGGCCCGTTACAAATGCCTTGAAGAGAGTAGCAGTCAATATTAATCTTCTATGTCCTGATTAGTTGTAGTACCAACAGAATAAAAAGAAAAATTTGAAACTAAAACTGAATTTTATTTGCGACATAAGTGGAAGAATAAAGCGACCGATCGTAATGAAAGTTACTACAAGAACTTATGTTTGACCAACCTTGAGACTTTAATGACTTAAATTATGAGAACTTCAACCAAATTGAAAAATAAAACCAACAATTAGGGAGGAAAATACAATGATGGAAGTTGATGGGCGCCTCTTAAACACAAAACCAGGAAAAGCAAATCAGAAGGAGTGAGTAATTTGAAAGAATTTTTAATGAACTTATGGTATTTAAAAAAATCTTATAACGACTACTTCGAATTAAGTAATAATCTAATAAAAAATTAGTAAGTCAATTAGCGATAAAAATAATAAAAAATTAATTAGCACGGGCTCTGATGGCGGCTCTCTTTCCTGTGACGGCTTGGAAGCCAGACTTGATACTGGTGACGGATCTGCGAGAGCCACAACTCTCGCACTGGATGTAGTAGAGGCGGTTGTCCTTCTGCAATATCGTCTCTGGAGATTTGCACGTGTGACACGTCACGTACTCCTCTGCGCAGTGTGGTGGGGTTGTTGGAATCGGTTTAACGATGATACAACTGAATAAGATTAGAATACAAACACGAATATAATAGTGGCATTAACCCCGTAGAGTTTCGAAACCAATTATTATTATTGTTATTATTACATTTATTTGTGGTTTGGTTATGTAATTATAAGTATTTGAAGTTGTTTCCTAATAGTGAGAGTTAATGTTGCAGGGAATCCAGGGGCATTTCAGGGGGGGGGGGGGGGAGGGGGATTTCAAGCCCTTTGAGGCGGAAGAGGGGTTGAGAGATAAATGAAAACAAACAACAACAAAAAAACCGAGACAACACTCACTGATGTAACTACGAAGCACATTTTCAATCTGTTTTTGTTGAAACCTGCCCTTTATAATCAACTGGTTCTGCCCGTCAAGAGAACCACTGTTATGGTGGAAAGGGAGGGGAGGTTAGACCCCTGTTATGGTGGAAAGGATGAGAAGGTTTAACCACTGTTATGGGGGAAGAGGTTATGACGTTTTGGATACTGTTTGAGTGGAAGGGTTGGGAAGGGTATGGAAGTATGAGTGAGTGAGCGGAAGAAGGAGGAATGATTACGAAAGTTTTACTCATTACGTAACAGTTGAATTAGTTGAAGCATTGGGTGAATGGTGGTGTGATGTACCTTGTTCCTAACTCCGCCAACAAGAAGGCCAACAAATGCTTTGGTTGTCTGTGAAGCCTGGTGGTAGTTTGCGAAGGACATAGAAGATAGAAGACACAAACAATGCAGCTTGATTGAAAAATATTCTGAATAATATATAATAGATAGTATATAAAGAATGAAATAATCATTCTAGTTTGAAAAAAAAAAAAAACACACACACACACACACACACACACACACACACACACACACACACACACACACACACACACACACACACACACACACACACACACACACACACACACACACACACACACACACACACACAAACGCACATCTTGCAGATCTCAGTGAAGTTGCAGAAGGAGGTCTTCTTGGTTCCGACACGGAGCACCTGGGGCGGCTTCATAATGAACTTCTTCTTCTGACCCGCCAGCATGTCAGGGTTCTTCTCACGGATGATCCGGTTCACTGCTTCAAACATCTTCAAGAACGTGGTGTTGCTTCATGTGACTTCGTAAATCACATTCATCATCAGTATAATCATAATAATAACAATAATGATAATTATTGTCATCGCCATCATCATCATCCTCATCATCACCAGCATCTCCATCTTCATCACCACATCATGACAACATTGGTTTCGGAAGAGAGCGGTGAAAAGTCGAAAGCAAAAACGTTGAGGGAATCTTCGAATACTGCCCCATTTACGGAAACCTCGACATCAGAGGCGGGAAAATCGCTTCGAAACCGTGCCGATATTCACAATAATAATAATAACAATGATGAAAACAATAAGGATAACATAAATAATAATAATAAATTAAAATAATGATAATAAATATATTTTTAAAGCGTCAAGGCAGGCAGCTGAGGCGTGAAATGATGGAGATGTGGTTGTGGGTGTCTCCTTTTGCATGGAGACGACGAACCAGAGAGGTGAAAAGCACCAAGATTTTAAGAATAATAAGGTAAACAAATTTTATTTAATTTAAATGAGAAAAAATCATTGAAAACTTGAATAATTAAAATCCAAAAAATAACATAAAAAAAGTAAATTAAAATAAAACAACTTAAAAGTAAAATTACAATAATTTAAATTGAAAATAAAAAAATAATTTAAAAAAAAAAACCTCAAGATAGGTGTGATCAACTTCGTCCTGCTCCTCCACAGTCAATCCCCCATCCGTCTGATCTGTTGAGGTGGAAGTAAGCTCTGTTGAGGTGTTGCTGCTTCCTCCTCCACAGTTAATGATGGTAGCAGTAGATAAAACTTGCCTCAAATAGCGACTTGAACATAATTTTTTTTGAATTGTCAATTAAATTAACTTTTAAATGATTTGACTTTCTTTAATTTGAAATTGAAAGCAGAAATGTAATTTTTGGCTTATTTGGCGGCCGACAACGAAGCTTCCAAGAGCGACAAAGACACTCACCAACATCAGCAGCCACATCTACAGAAACCACATTAGGTCTTTTTTTCTTCTTTGAGAAGTCAATGGTGTCGTCGGTGGTTTTGTTGGCGTCGTCTCCCTTCTCTGTCACTTCGGTCTGTGAGTTGGAGTGTATGAACTTTTCTGCCTTATCACTGCTTTAAAGTTATTTCAGTTCAGTAAATGTCATGTTCCTTTGATGCTGGCACACTCAGTGACTTTAAACCCTTTTAACTTTTAATTTTTAAATCCACCTTTAAAACTTTTAAATAAGTTGATTTGGAGGTGAGAATATTTTTTTGGGGATTGGAAAAAAACAATTAAATCAATATTGAGATGAAATTATTAATATTAAATTGAAAAATAAGAATCCAACAAACCGGAAGAGCTCCCCCAAGATCTGACACATCTATGGGCTTTTTCTTTTTCTTTTTCTTCTTTAATTGTAAATCTGCATAAACACAAAAAGCATACAAAACAATTGTTAAAATAATGCCACTGACATTTGCCTTCGATTCTTTTATTTTATGCATGAATACACAACATCTGGCAATGTAAAATAAAACCACCAAACATAAGCAAAATTTAGAAAAAAATTGAGAAATGAAAATTTCTTAATTAATTCTAAAAATTTTATAGCGCTAATAAGTTTTCCTTAAGAAGCTGCTTTGAATTTTTAAATTATTAGTAGTACTTAGCTGACCGTCTGGATTCTGACAATCCATATCTCATCTAGTATTTTATTCACTCAGTCACATTAACAAAGCAAATGTTTTTTTCATTTTCAAACCAATCTAAGCTTTTTGCGAGTTTGCATAATGGCTAATGAAGAACCTCTATATAAAGCCTTCGATAGCATAGCTATTTAACCACTGAACTGAAACTAAAAAACAAAAATTTACAAATTTGCAATGAATTCAATGTAAAACTACCTAGATCGTCAATAGAGTCATTTTGTTCTGCTTCCTCAGGAACAGGCGTGGACTCCACATGGCTTTTCACCTCTTCTGCTTCCGCTGGGTTCAAACCTGAATCCATGGCCGCTGGATCAAAAGGCTTCTTCTTTTTCTTTTTCTTCTTCAAAGTCGGGTCAAAAACATCCTGTGAAATTCAAAAAGAATTTTACGCTGATTTTTTGTTTCTTCATATATATAAGAAATATGATTGAACATCTATTTAAAAAATAGCACTAGGAAAGATTGTCTGAGTGAAACGCGAATAAGGTTTTGATGTCGAATGATGTAATAACCTGTTCCTCGCTCATTTTGAAAATTTCAGTTTTTCTTTATTATACAAAAACTTTCTTCAGTTTAACTAAACAATTAAACTTGAAAACGAGAAAATTTTCAGAATATGTTAGCGATAACAGCGACAATAAAGAACAGTGACAAGGATCGATGCAAAGATCAGCAAACTAAAGTTAAACACATTATTTATTGTTCTTTGCAGTCGATAATTTCAATCTCATATCCTGATCAAAACCTATTTGATAATGGCTGTAATACCGAAATATAATTTTTTGACAAACATGCAAAAATTAACCAAAGGTATTTGGCCTTGGACGGAAGGTTTGAAATCACGTCTTCCTCTGCATTACAAGATTCGCTACACTGAAAACTGGATGAAAGAACCAGAACCTGTCCATTATATTCCCAATTCTCAAAAATGGGTCGCAGACGAAAACGGAGAACCAAGAAAAGTTGTAAACGTAAATATACCTGTAACTTACCCTCTAGAATCAAATCATGGTTTGTGGGGAGGGGAAGGAATAATTTTCGGTCTAAGAAAAAAAGATGGAAAATATAAACCATTAATGCCAAAAATTTGGAAACCTTTTTTAACTAGTCGTGTTCTATATAGTGAAATTCTTGATAAGTATTTAAATATCACAGTAACTCTTCGAACCCTTAAAATGATAGATGACAACTATGGCTTAGATTTTTACATTCTTCAAACTCATGATGTAGATTTAAAATCAAAACTTGGGATGAAGCTGAAGCGACTAATGTTACTAGCCATTGCAAACAAATCCATGTATCCCAACGATTCTGTGAAGCGAGAAGAAATTTATGAAAAGTATAAACAATTTGAGATTCCTGTGGAAGAGGCAGAGTGGATAGGATTGTCACTTCAGGAGGCAGAAAGAAAACAGCATGAAATAGAAGAGAAGCTGGAGAAACAGTCACTTGCACCTCTGAAGAATTCATTTGCTGCTGAGTTATTAAAGGAAGTGCAAAGAAACCCTCGCTTAAACTAATGAAGAACTGTGGAATAAAGCACAGTTTTTTTGAACATTCATTGCTAACTCAAGTTCATTATTTTTATAATTTCATCCACTCAAAAATTCACATTTTGGTTATCAAAATAACAGATTTTTTAAATATTATAAAGATTTAAAATTATGGTTTTGAATATGCCATTAAATAAAAATTCATAAAAGTGAAGCTCTGTTCTTCATTAAAAATTGATTCCAGCAAGACGAAAACTCATTTGACGTATTTTCTTTCATTTTGGTAACTTCACATAGATTCTACAAGAACAATACTTCCATTAATAAGTGTATTCATAATTAATTTAGTAATTATAAGTAGGCAACAAAGTTTTTATTACGAAATATAGTATAGTCTAATAAAATACAGTCGGTTTTGTTCTTTTCTTTCACTTTGACTGTAACTGGTTTTTTATTTAACGCTTCTGCTTTTGCGCCATTATGGTTAGTCTGTTTCTCTGTAAAAAATGATCGGGTGAGTTCAGGTTTGAGCTCTAGAAGCGGCAACTCAATCAAAGTACAGGCGCCGTCTTAGAGTGTCCAGTCCTCTAGTAGCCTGCAGCTAGTAAAAGCTTTTTCACGGGAGTGCCTTTGAACACAGTACTAAAGGACGCACTAAAAATTTCTTGATTTGATTGGATTAGATTAGACGAAGGCGTTCAACTAAATGGATTCGCTGGTTGCTGGACGACTAGACAGACGCTTGAGTTAGAAGCCATAACTGCTTTGCTTCTTATTGCGTTGGGAGGTACGTGAGGAGCTTAAAAAAGTCTTTTGAGTAGTAAGGTGAGTTATTAGTATTTATTTTGAACATGAGAGAGCAGATATTGTAAATTGATTTTTTTTCAAAGGTAACCAGTGTGAAAAGATAAAAGCAGGAGTTATAAACAAGTGGCCTCGAAACTCTACGGGGTTAATGCCACTATAATAATATACGTGTTTGTATTGTATTGTATTGTATACAAGAAAAACCAGGTGGGCAGTGCTAGTAAAAGCTTTTAGTGAGAGGGTGAGCTAGTCCAATGAAGATTCTTGCTTCATGCTTTTGATGATGCGTACAAAGACCGTGAAACGGTTTCGATTCTAACCCTTTTCGACTTTTCGGCAGTCTTCAACACTATTTATTGCGATATTCTGACATTCGGACAAGATTTTTCGGTTTCCCGAAAGCGTTTATAGCCGTTACTTTAATTTACTTTAATTTACTTTATTATTTTTATTAACTATTTGAAATATAAAGTTTCAAATATCAGTTATAAAAAAGTTTATTTAACTAATAATCTTATCTAATCTAGTAAAAATGTTTGCATAGCGTTGATTCGTCAATTCAAAAGCACTCGAAACTTTTTTTTCAGAAGAACAATTTTTCAAATAAACAAAAATTCAAGAGGTCTAGTGTTGAAAAACATTGAAGTATCCATGGCAACCCGAAGCAGTTGACAACCGATGACATTGAAAGGTTTCACAACGAGTACATTAGTTTCTTAGCTTCCAACTCATTCAAGTAGCCATAGCAACAGTGGCAAGGTCTGTGATGACTCCAAAGACACTGTAGAAGAAAAGGTAAATACTTTTTTTAATTCTATAGAACAAATGAGCAGTCTTAATTTTTTGGAGAATTTTAGTGAAGTGCTTTCATGAAAGCTTATTAAGCTAGTGTCGTTATTATGAGATAAAAATACAGCCTGCCCTGCACACAGGAAGAGGTGTTGTTAACGATCTGTACAGCTCCAAACGTCTATCAGTCTCTAGAGCATTGTCAATCCTGGCTTTGATTCTTTCCAATCTGGCCTCATAGCCATTTCTACTTTCGGCAACATCTGGTCTTGCTACTATCATGTCGTTGTAGGAGTCATTGTTGTAGTATTTTTCTGCGTAGCTGTTGTTGAGGTCACCGTAGTTGTTGTTGTCCACCTCCTCATCGTCAGAAAAATTGTACTTTCTTGGTTCTTTCTAAAAATAAAATTTTTGTTATTGGAAATCTTCATCATTCAATCCACCTTAAAAGGCCTATCTACAACTTTGATAACAAATTCAAAGATTATATCAATGTTCTCCATCGGATCTGCCTCGGTCTGACCAGGTTGAAGCTATGAGATCTGGTCAGTCTGGATGGCGACCTTGACCTTCGAGGTTGCAACAACACAGGCTTCCTGCCGATCAGATCATCGTCTATCTGGCAATTAATGAAAATATCTGGAAAGTCAATTGAGCGGATGCTGATGATTAATACAAAATGATCTAAAAGCATATCTGCTCATGTATTTTAAATACAAATACCAATGAAATTAATAATAAAAAAATTAATAAAAAACTAATAATAATAATAATAATAATAATAATAATAATAATAATAATAATAATAATAATAATAATAATAATAATAACAATAATAATAATAATAATAATAATAATAATAATAATAATAATAATAATAATAATAATAATAATAATAATAATAATAAATAATAATAATAATAATAATACTAGTAATGAAAAAAATAAAATAATAGTATTGATTAAATATTTAAAATTAAACAAAAAAAATATAATAATGAAAGATAAATAAATATATAAATAAAAAATAAACAATATTAAGCATAAATAAACAAAAAAAGTGAATATAATAAAATAATAATAAATGAAATAATAATAATAATAAAACTACAATCGTGTCTTGAGTTTGAAATAAAGAATCAGTTGAAATCACATCAAAGAATGTTGAATATAAAATGTGACAGTCAAAAAGACCGCTACCTTTCTGACCACAAAGGGTGGTTTGTCGGACGTGTATCTGTTCTTTGGACCAGAAGACAAAGCAGGTTTGGTATGGCGCTGACGATTCAAAAAGGCTTGGCTGATTCGGTTATACCAGAAATAATTTTTTCGCAAAGTTAAACAAAAAAATTTTTTTAAATCTGATGGCATGTGAAAGGTCAGACTGGGAAATAACAGGAACAATAATTTGAAAAAAATGAAAAATAAATTTTAAATATTATAAAATAAAATTAAAAAAAAACTTTTTAAAATATAAAAAAAATTGTTTGAAAAAGAAATGAAAAGTACTTGTTTTTTTGAACTTTCAAAGTGCCAGTCGAGGGAGGTTGAGAGTAAGGAGGACTCCTTGATGGTGGTTGTGGTGGAAAATTCCAGTCGAGGTCTTAAGCCCTGCGTGAGGGAAAGGCCTTGGTGTGGCGGTTGTTGCAGTGGCGTTGAGTGTTTCCTAGTATTTGAAACGAATTTGGTCTCAGCTTCTCTGTTATATAAGCTGACACAACTCCAGTGTTGCCTCATGAAAGTAACACCACGGTGGTAGCTGACGTCTGTTAATCACCTCAAACGCTATTCCAGCCTCAACGAATGCTTTAACAATTTGGCTGGTGGCAAAGAACGAACCGGGAAGGACAGACTCCTCTCCAACGTGATCTCCTTCATGGGAAACTTGGAAGAGGGCGAAGAGAAGGGACAAGGGAAGAGGAACTGACTGGCTGACGACTCGAACCACGCCAACACTCTGCCCTCCACAAACACCTCAGACGTCTGCAGCAACTCGATGCGAACACTTTCGTCTGCAAGGTTACAACGGCTCCCGTTGAGAACATAATCTAATCTAATCTGATTCATCTAATTTTTTCTAATCTAATCTAATCTACTTTAATCTAATCTAATCTAATCTTATATAATCTAACTTGAGCATTTTATAGCGCTGATTAAAACCCTTCAAAAGCGCTCTGCTACAGTTATTAACACGAAACTTGGTGCACAATTCAAAGGCACAACTTTCCAACCTAACAGCTTGTCAGCAACGTGGGCAGGATCGAAGGCGGACAAAAAAACCTGGCAATTTAGATTTGAACAATGGACAGAATGACGCAAACTTTGGTTTTTTGTGTGGATTTATCGAGTTTTTCAGTATCAAACTTTATTTAAAATAACAAAATAAATTAATAATAAAAAAAATAAAATAAAAAATAAAAAAAATAAATAAAAAACAATAATATAGTTTGGAAAATGCCAAGGCGAGCAAGTGTGACGCCATGAAGAAGTGAAAGAAGTTTGCAAGTCACAAGTACCTTGTCGAACTTGAGAGAGCTTCTGAAGAAGAGCGGGAAAGTGCAGGCGACCATCCTGGTCTGTCTCATTTGACCGAAGAGTTGGACGTTCAAGTACAGGTCTTCCCTCTCGTTCAGCCACGTGCCTGGACTGTGCAGCTACCGACGTCGTGGTAGTTTGTGGTGGTTGGTGGTTGGGTGGATGGTGGTAGGTGGTTGGGTGGATGAGGGTAGATGATTGGGTGGATGGTGGTAGGAGGTTGGTAAAAAGGGTGATAAGAAGGTTTATGTTGTGTTTAGTGAATGAGAATGTTTTATTAAACGATATTTAGTTGAAAAATTCAACAAACTTAAAAAATTAAATTAAAAAAAATAAAATGAAGATTATTGATTTCCAATAAACTGAAACAAAAAAGTCGAGTTCAGCCATTTGTTTTAAAGATAAGAGGCAAATCAAGTTGAATGTTGCTTCACTCACCGAATGAATGTTCACTTCCACCGTACATCTCAGCGCTTTCGACATTTCAGAAACAATAAATCAAATTTTTCAACTTTTAATCTCGTCCAAACATGTCTTCATTTCAATATGTTTTTATTTAATGACCTAGTTAGAGATCGTAGCTAAGGTACTTGCTTATATAAATTCACATTTGTCGTCATAGCAACAGGATTGTGCTTGAAATTGTAAGAATTGAGCCCGCACATTGCTCAAGCGAACAAAAAATAAATTTGAAATTTTGAAACGTTTCATGTCCGTCTGGTTGTATTTGTTGTTCCTACAAGATAAGTCAACCATGATTTTTGAATGATCTCGAGTTATTTAAAGAAAATTTTAATTTCGAGAAGCAGTTTGAGAAGGATAAGCGGTGTAATGAGTGAAGTACAAATGTTGACGTCTTTGTAACACTCCAACGCCAAATTTGAATCGAACAAAACCTAAATAATTTAAAAATACAATTTTCATACATTTTTGTATGAAAAAAGCTGTTGGTTTAGTGAGATGACGTTGTCATGGAGAAGTGCTGAGTGGGTTGTCAACTTACAGCCCTATTCAAAAGTGAACTCCTTGGCAAAGATGTAGCGCCCTGAAAATTGAAAAAATTAAAAAAAAAATATTTTGACCAAATCTTTAGATTGAATACGTTTCAACGGATTCTTCACCCATTCGGCACATTATTTATTATTGAAACATCTGAAACATATTATCGCATTTTTAAAGTTATAGATAATTTATTTATTTTTAAAATTTTTAAATTTTTTCAAACTTTAAAAAGTTCCAAAGATATGTTCACATTTTCAAAGTTTTCAAAAAAACATTTCTCTGCTTGGAGTGCTTCAGTTTGTGCTGTTGCACCGATGGGTGGGAATGATTCTTTATTGAGATCAAGATCCTTCCTTCATAAGGATGCTTTGTTGCGTTTACGCACCCACACACACACACACAAACAAACAAACAAACACGCACGCACGCACACGCACACACACACACACACACACACACACACACACACACACACACACACACACACACACACACACACACACACACACACACACACACACACACACACACACACACACACACACACACACACACACACACACACACACACACACACACACACACACACACACACACACACACACACACACACACACACACACACACACACACACACACACACACACACACACACACACACACACACACACACACACACACACACATACATACACACACACACACACACACACACACACACACACACAAAAACACAATCATAAACATATACACACATTCAGATACACATTAAGTTGCGGGACAACACCCACACGTACAGCATACAAGAGAGAGAGTGACAGATACACATCTCTTGTAACGCCTTCACCGAACTGTCTCCCTTTCATCTCTCTGGCCATCTAACAGTGCATTAGCAAAACCTACCTCTCGAGATGAACTTTTTCCTTTTCTATTTCCTCTTTTTCCTCATTTTTTTGTTTTTTTTTTTCAATATTTTGCTTTTTTTCTTTCATTTTTTTAAATGTTTAAAAAATTTAATTTTTAATTTTTAATTTGTCATTTTTTTCATATGCCAAATCACCGCTAGAAACTTGTAATAAATTTCACGCAAACTGCCAATAAAGTTATTTTCATTAACTTAATTTTTTTTTTCTTCAAAATAAAAAAAAATTTGCTTGGCTGAAAAGGTTTAAAAAAACACACGCGGCCAAAACCACGCTGCGTCAGCGGATGAAAAGGGCTCTTGTGTTGTTGAAGGACTCCATCAAAGCATTGAAGCATCAGTGAAATAACAAAAACTATTGAACACTCTGGACAACTGACTACGAAACACTCACTTCTCACTATTTATTTATTTAAAAAAAACAATTTTATGCAAGTTAGTTATATAAAAAACATTTTTAAATCTTTTTTTTTTTTTCAATTTTTATTTTCTTTTTCTTAAAAGTTGCGAAAAAGACAAATTGGAGAAATGGCGTGCACACAGATGCAATCGGTGTGTCTCTAATCAGCTTTATTTATCACTCCCTTCTCAACTTTTGTTCTACGTCACGGCTCTAGCTTCATTATTCGCTAGTTAAATATCTTT
>OX387254.1:745314-750314 GCA_947562095.1 Branchellion lobata
ACTGTTCTTATCGTTTGTTCAATTGATTTGTTGAGGCTTTTGAAAAAAAAGAAAAAGGTTGAAGGTTTTGAAGTGGCCTTCAGCTTCATGAGGAGGAATAAAACCCTTCAAATCTCATGAAAGAGTAATATTTGAGGCGCTTGAGTGATTGGGTGGAGGGGTGGGGGGAGGGGTGGAGGGAGGGGTGGGGGTGGAGTGGGGGGGGGCAACTTATACATCGATTTCAATCTCACAAATCAATAGAGCAGTATAACTTTATGTACGTGAGCCGTTCATAGGAGGCCTTTCATGCACGCACACGTGCTCCTTGGACACATGCGAACACATGTACGGGTAGCACAAACGCACATATTGACAAACAAACGTTCACACATGCACAAACACACACACACACACACACACACACACACACACACACACACACACACACACACACACACACACACACACACACACACACACACACACACACACACACACACACACACACACACACACACACACACACACACACACACACACACACACACACACACACACACACACACACACACACACACACACACACACACACACACACACACACACACACACACACACACACACACACACACACACACACACACACACACACACACACACACACACACACACACACACACACACACACACACACACACACACACACACACACACACACATACATACATACATACACACAAAAGAACTATCTTGTCAAAACAAACCAACTCCAATAATTATTCCTCATTAAAAAACGCATTTACAATTTAAATAAAGCCGATCCAATAACATCCAAAATAGTTGAGAAAAAAATGAGAAAAGGAAGACACTAAATAAGCAAAGACGCCCGGTTAAGCGATGACCGCTGACCCATATCCGGTCTTTTCGAAGCGCTCTGTTGAGTTGTCAAGGGCAACGGCATAGCCGGAATACAAATGGCTCTCGCTCGTCTGCACGTCCAAGCAGCCAGTCGTCGATAAATAGTCTTTGTGAATCATGCTTAGGTCCCCTTTTTACTTGTGAATTGCATTTTAAAGTTTAATTCAGTGGTTTCGTTTCGGTGTTTATTGTTTTAAAATTATTTTGTTTTTTTATTTATTTTATTATTCATTTTATTATTTATTTTATTATTAATTTTACTTATTTAATTAATTTATTTATTTTATTATTTATTTTCTATATTTTTCAATGATGATTTTATATCACTGTTTCCTTCATCATGGAACACCCATCACACCCATCGTCACAGAGACGTGTTGAGCGGCAGTATGGCAGGCCCGTTCTTCGGAATGTCCTGTAGAGACCCTTTTGACTTTCTGCAACAACAACATCAACAACACTACCACCAGCAACAACAACAATTCCACCACCACGCGCAACAAGAGCACCTCCACCAACAACAACCCTTCCAGCATCCCCAACCACAATTCCAAAACCTCCCTCAACCCAATCATTACCGTTTTTTCCACCCAACCTACTCTACACCCGCTTTCCACAACTTAAAAAACAAAAACAACACTAACAACAACAGCCTCAACAACAACAACAACAACAACCCCATCAACAACGATAAAAACAAGATAGACGCCATGACACGTCAATCACTCACAAGCACCGCCCTCTCGAGCCACCAGATGACAAGCGATCAATCAGACCAAACAGGCTCTGCTCATCACAACGCTGGTATGTTGAATAGACAACCTCCTATTGATTTATCGCTCTCTTCTCTTGCGCCGTGTGTGCACACATACTCACCAAAAGCGACCCTTGAGCGTTTAAGAACATAAGTGTTGACTTTGGTTGTGTTCGTTTGGTTGTGTTCGTTTGGTTGTGTTCGTTTGGTTGTGTTCGTTTGGTTTTGTTCGTATGGTTTTGTTCGTTTGGTTTTGTTCGTATGGTTTTGTTCGTTTGGTTTTGAAGTAGTTATTTCACTTCTAATTTATTTTTTCAGTTTCAATTTAATAAACTTTATTTTTTATGAATCAATTTGCAAAACACCAAGTTGACCGAACATACGCCAACTACAACCAAACAGAAGAGCTTAGAAGCAACAACAACAACAACAACAACAACAACAACAACAACAACAACAACAACAACAACAACAACAACAGCAACAACAACAACAACAACAACAACAACAACAGCAACAACAACAACGACAACAATGATTACGCCACTAGCAGCAACAGCAACAACCACCCCAAGCTCTTAAAAACACCACAACCTCCCTTGCTGGACCCTCTTCTCGCCTTCAAGGAAAGCAACTTTGCTAACTTGCTGCGCTACCACCAGCAACAAAAACAACAACAACAACAGCAGCAACAACAACAACCGCCAGCTTTCTCTCCCTTTTTCAACCTCCTCTTCCAGCAGCAACATTCTTTCGGAAACAACAAAGATCTTATATTTTCTCTATACAGAAAGTTTTTAAAGATGCAGCAGAGTCAAAAGGCTTTCATGCACCACCAACTCTTCCTCAACAACCAGTACCAGGGACACCAGAAGGCGTTCAACCCCTCACACCTCTTTGACAGCGCAGCCAACGACAACGGCCACGCGTCGCTCACGTTCTACAAATCTCCCAGCACCAGCCCGATGCTTCAGTCTCCTCTGGCCTCCCCCCTACCGCCCATCACTCTCGCCTCCGCCAACCAACTACACCTCATGTTCTTCAACAATCTTGCCGCACTGAAGACGCCGGAAAACATACATTTGTTGAGGTTGCATGAACAACAAAAACAACAACAACAACAACAAAAACAACAACAACAACAACAACAACTGCTGCTCGAAGACCAAAGAACTTATATGAAGGAAACCAACGCGGTAGAACCAATCGAAGCGATGAGCGTGAAGAAAGATGAAGATGAGGAAGAGGAAGACGATGAAGAAGATATCGAGGTGGAAGATGATGTTTATTTTTGATCTTTGGTCGTTTATTTTCGAAAAAAAAAGCGCTTTGAAGGGAAAATCGGTTTAGCGTGTCGGTTGTTCTACTTGATTCGAAGCCATCTCACGCCGTTAGTTCTTTCGCATTTTCTCTGTCTTACTTCTTCTCGGACCCTTCGAGTAACCTCATGTGCATAGCAACTGCAGTATTCCAGGACGCCACTTGTGGACTTTCAGACCAATAAATGTTTTTTTCAACTTTTTCTTCCTTCTCAACCTTCAACTCTCAAAGGGACACTGCTTAACAATTTGCGCTTGTTCAGGTTGAGGGTTGACTCACGCGCGCTTCGAAAACAATGAAAATTAAAAAGAAATATCTTAAAGATGAGGTAGAATCGAGTGTTGAAGTCATGATACAGGCATCCAGCCGAGATAGCGCCTTCTGATGAGGGAGGTTACGGGGCCTGTCTGTTGAAAGGGTCACCAACACCACCCACCTCCACCAACCTCTCAACTTTCAACTACTGAAAGCAACCGAAAGAGCTGTTATGTTGTCGTGTGAGTGTGTGTGTGTGTGTGTGTGTGTGTGTGTGTGTGTGTGTGTGTGTGTGTGTGTGTGTGTGTGTGTGTGTGTGTGTGTGTGTGTGTGTGTGTGTGTGTTTTTTTTTTTGTGTGTTTTTGTGCTCTATCACTTGACGCTTGTAGCCTGACCACTTTGCTGGACAATCTAGTTGGAGGCCAATGAAAAATAATTGACACATATGAAAATACAATTAAAAAGAAAAACATAAACATACTCACAAACAAACAAACAAACAAACAAACAAACAAACAAACAAACAAACAAACAAACAAACAAACAAACAAACAAACAAACAAACAAACAAACAAACAAACAAACAAACAACACACACACACACACACACACACACACACACACACACACACACACACACACACACACACACACACACACACACACACACACACACACACATACACACACACACATACATACACACACACACACACACACACACACACACACACACACACACACACACACACACACACAAAAACACACACACACACACACACACACACACACACACACACACACACACACACACACACACACACACACACACACACACACACACACACACACACACACACACACACACACACACACACACACACACACACACACACACACACACACACACACACACACACACACACACACACACACACACACACACACACACACGCACACACACACACAAACGCGTGCTTGAAGTAAACATAGATGCAGAGAGGCATATGTGAGTGTGCGAGTGTATGTAATTTATTGAATGACCAGGCCACTTGAGCGCAGCAAATAGGCGCAGATGGAGCGAAAAAATGTTAAAAGGTCGCTACGGTCATGCTTGGTGCTTTTGTGGCTGGTGTGGCCAGTGTGGCTGGTGTGGCCGGTGTGGCTGGTGTGGCCGGTGTGGCTGGTGTGGCCGGTGTGGCTGGTTTAGCTGGTGTGGTTGGTGTGGTTGGTGTGGGTGTTGTAGCCAGTGTGGTTGGTGTGGCTAGTGTGGCTGGTGTGGTTGGTGTGGTTGGTGTGGGTGTTGTAGCCAGTGTGGTTGGTGTGGCTGGTGTGGCTGGTGTGGTTGGTGTGGGTGTTGTAGCCAGTGTGGCTGGTGTGGTTGGTGTGGTTGGTGTGGGTGTTGTAGCCAGTGTGGTTGGTGTGGCTGGTGTGGCTGGTGTGGTTGGTGTGGGTGTTGTAGCCAGTGTGGTTGGTGTGGCTGGTGTGGCTGGTGTGGTTGGTGTGGTTGGTGTGGGTGTTGTAGCTAGTGTGGTTGGTGTGGCTGGTGTGGCTAGTGTGGCTGGTGTGGCTAGTGTGGCTGGTGTGGCTGGTGTGGCTGGTATGTTTGGTAACTAGTTGATGAAGTTAAGCCTTTCAGTAGTTTAAAATTGCTCATGCGTTTGGTCAAAACAGACAAAATCTCTCTTTAATCACATTAATACCTAGAAAAAAATATCTAAAGTTCCTTTTTATCGCTCAACAACATCATACCTTTTTCCTTCTTATACCA
>OX387254.1:755314-822814 GCA_947562095.1 Branchellion lobata
TAACAAAAATACCTTTTTTGATCTCTCAAATGTCAGTGATGAATATTTGCTGTTCAAAATCAATTTGGGACTTTTCATCGAAACAACTGACTATCGAAGTAAAAAAAAAATTTTTTGTTGACTTTTTTGTATTTATTTATTCATTTTATTCTCTTGAAAATGATATTCATTTTTGAAAGCTAGGAGAATCAGGCGAAAAGAATACCAGGCTGAGAGTAGTGTGGGTGAAAAATTGACATGGCAATGGCTAGATGAGTTTAAAAGATGGCATTCCTACTGTGTACAGGTGACAGACCCTGATGGAAATTGTTTTCAAATGTTAATTTTGCTTAATTATTTTGCCCATTTCACGAATTTCTAAGATTTCCATTTTTCTGTACCATTCATTTACAGTCTATACTTCTTTTATCTTTTGTAAAATACATTTTTGCATAAATTTATTCCAAATTTCAAATAATCATTAGTTGAATGAATCATCTTTATTACAATCACAAAATATTTCCATTACTCATTCCAAAGAACTAAGCATTAGTATTCAATTGGAATTTTTTTTCATTTGATGAAGGCGTCTGATTTGATCGAAGAAGGACTTAAGAGGAAGAGAACAGTTGATTGGGAGGCTCTCTATACGATAGACCCCATCAAGTTAAAACAGGTTAGCACTGTGTGTAGTATACAATGTTGGTAAAAAAAGTATCCATGAAAAAAATGATTTTTATGATAATTAGTTAAAAATAAATGAAAATTAAAAAAAAGGAAACTGTGAATATTTTCACAGGTGAACATTCACACGGGTTATGAGAGAAGGGTGAGGAGGTTGGAGTTGAATGAGGCCTACATGAGTTTCATTGACTCTCACACCACTTCAAGCCATCAGAACTCCACCCCTGGTAAGAAGAAGAAGAAGAAGGAGAAGAAGTTGATGGGACGCCTTGGTACTCTGATGTGCACCAGAAGCTCCTCGTCCTCTTCTTCCAAAGAGAGGTGTGGTGCTTGTTGTCACTACTCCTTCCACTACCCCTTCACTTCTCCCACATCCTTCACACTCCTTCCACTCCCTCACACTCCTTCCACTCCCTCACACTCCTTCCACTCCCTCACACTCCTTCCACTCCCTCACACTCCTTCCACTCCCTCACACTCCTTCCACTCTCTCACACTCCTTCCACTCCCTCACACTCCTTCCACTCCCTCACACTCCTTCCACTCCCTCACACTCCTTCCACTCCCTCACACTCCTTCCACTCTCTCACACTCCTTCCACTCCCTCACACTCCTTCCACTCCCTCACACTCCTTCCACTCCCTCACACTCCTTCCACTCCCTCACACTCCTTCCACTCTCTCACACTCCTTCCACTCCCTCACACTCCTTCCACTCTCTCACACTCCTTCCACTCCCTCACACTCCTTCCACTCCCTCACACTCCTTCCACCCCCTCACACTCCTTCCACATCCTTCACACTCCTTCCACTCTCTCACACTCCTTCCACTCTCTCACACTCCTTCCACCCCCTCACACTCCTTCCACATCCTTCACACTCCTTCCACTCCCTCACACTCCTTCCACTACCCCTTCACTTCTCCCACATCCTTCACACTCCTTCCACTCTCTCACACTCCTTCCACTCTCTCACACTCCTCCCACTCCCTCACACTCTCTCACACTCCCTCACACTCCTCCCACATCCCTCACACTCCTTCCGCTCCCTCACACTCCTTCCACCCCCTCACACTCCTTCCACCCCCTCACACTCCTTCCACTCCCTCACACTCCTTCCACTCCCTCACACTCCTTCCACTCCCTCACACTCCTTCCACTCCCTCACACTCCTTCCACTCCCTCACACTCCTTCCACTCTCTCACACTCCTTCCACTCCCTCACACTCCTTCCACTCCCTCACACTCCTTCCACTCCCTCACACTCCTTCCACTCCCTCACACTCCTTCCACTCTCTCACACTCCTTCCACTCCCTCACACTCCTTCCACTCTCTCACACTCCTTCCACTCCCTCACACTCCTTCCACTCCCTCACACTCCTTCCACCCCCTCACACTCCTTCCACATCCTTCACACTCCTTCCACTCTCTCACACTCCTTCCACTCTCTCACACTCCTTCCACCCCCTCACACTCCTTCCACATCCTTCACACTCCTTCCACTCCCTCACACTCCTTCCACTACCCCTTCACTTCTCCCACATCCTTCACACTCCTTCCACTCTCTCACACTCCTTCCACTCTCTCACACTCCTCCCACTCCCTCACACTCTCTCACACTCCCTCACACTCCTCCCACATCCCTCACACTCCTTCCGCTCCCTCACACTCCTTCCACCCCCTCACACTCCTTCCACCCCCTCACACTCCTTCCACTCCCTCACACTCCTTCCACTCCCTCACACTCCTTCCACTCCCTCACACTCCTTCCACCCCCTCACACTCCTTCCACTCCCTCACACTCCTTCCACCCCCTCACACTCCTTCCACCCCCTCACACTCCTTCCACTCCCTCACACTCCTTCCACTCCCTCACACTCCTTCCACTCCCTCCAACCCTCCCACATTCCTCCAACCATTTCACTGCTCCTCCACCAATTTGGAACTTTTACTATAAAATTTGAATTAAGTTTTAAATTCTACTTCAAGTTGATGGCAAATGCTTTCATATGAATAATATAACAATAATCCAAGTAATAATGTAAACACATTACTTTATTCCTCATTCTTTTTGTTTCAGTTCCTAGCATTTGCAAATTATATTTATTATTATTATTATTATTATTATTATTATTAGTATTATTATTATTATTTTGTTATTATTATTATTATTATTGTTATTATTATTATTATTATTATTCATCACTTGCAGTAACACCTTGAAAACTGAAGATAGAAGCATTCCTGCAAAAAAAAAAAGGAAAAAAAAACGAAAAGTGAAAGCCTCCAAGGACATCAAACAACTCGACTTGGACAACCTGCAAGGTGTCACTACTTTCCATTTTAATGATAATAATAATAATAATAATAATAATAATAATAATAATAATAATAATAATAATAATAATAATAATAATAATAATAATAATAATAATAATAATAATAATAATGATAATATTAATAATAATAATAATAATATAAATAATAAAATAAGTCCTCTTTTCAAAGTGCCAAGGCAAGCAACTGAGGCCCCTCCATTCAGCCAATTGAAACATAACCTCCTTTATTCAATTTTTATTATTATTATTGTTTATTATTTTAATTTCATAATATCATATGTTATTATTGTTTCTATTATTATTCCATAATATTATATATTTTTATTTTTTATCATTATTTTATAATATAACATATTATTATTTTTTATTGTTTCATTATTTATTGTTATTATTTTTCTTATTCAACAATCTCATATGTTCGTTCACTTCCGGCATTATCAGTGGCTCAGAACCACGCCTGCGTTTCTCAACTCCGTATTAAACGGCACTTAACGGGGTCCGATTAGACGGCTTTTGAACTCTCAGGAATTAATTTTTAATTATATTAGTTAAAATTATCAAATATACTAACCAATTATAATTATAATTATATACAAATTATAATTATGATTATATACAAATTATAATTATGATTATATACAAATTATAATTATGATTATATACCAATTATAATTATAATAATCGGATATCTTCATTCAAGAGTCAAGTTAACTTTTGCTCATTCAAATCAAAGTGGAATCACTGGAGAAGGCTTTTGGGAGGTTTTACAGTGTGGTGAAGAATGGCGCGCATAGCAGTGAGGTTGGTGGTGTTTGTGGGGTCCTGTGTGACGGTCATGGAGTTTAAATTGTGATACACAAATAAAACGCTTATTTAATGAGACAAATAGTCACGTGGGGGAACGCAGGGAGGCCTCAGATGCGCTGAAGTGGTCCTCTGGTGTTTCGAGCCATCTACTCAGTTGCAAATGCAGACTTAACTGATGATAATACTAACACCATTATGCTTGCTCACAAAGTTGACTAATACTAACATTACCACCCTAGCACAAGTGTGAAGATTTTACTTATACTGATACTACCCTGTGTTCTCATGTGTAGCTCCGAGTGGCAGTAACTCCCAACCAATCGGCCCAGGTGTGTCCAATCTGTTTGGAGTCATGCGCTGCTGCATCAGCCTATCACGACGGTGATGCCGACTCGAGCAACAGTCAGAAGGACCAGCAAGACTCCAACAGGGCTGATAACACCAAGCGTCCAACAGTGTGTGAGGTTGATACATATGATATCAGCAATAACATTGAAGATTCCAACAAGGGGACCACTGAAGAGAAAGAAGAGGGGAATGATGGAGGAAATAACTACCCTACCGAGGCATTTGACGCACGTCACAATGATGAAATGGCGGTAGAGGTCTTTGATGGCGGTGAAAGGGCAATTTATATACATGACGACGATGACGATGCTGCAATGGAGCTCCATGACGACGATGACGATGCTGCAATGGAGCTCCATGACGACGCTGACGACGTTTCCAAGGCTTGCAGACTGGTGCGACTAAAGGCCTGCAAGCACGTGTGTCATCTCCTCTGCATCGAAGCTATGATCCGCACCCAACACGTGCGTGCTTTTTGATTTCAGCTTCTTGTTGTAGTGAATAATAATAATAATAATAATAATAATAATAGTATTAACATTAATAGGTATTAATAGTATTAATGTTATTGCATAGAAAATAAATACCAATTTGGGTAGCAATTATGAGAATTAACTGCATCGTTGTTGCAGTTGTAACGCTTGTGTGTTCTGCCCATGAAAACAAACATGACCCAGCTAAGATGCCACAGCGTTTGATCCCCCTCCCTCCAAACCACCCTATCCAGTGCACCCCCCTTCAAAGCACCCCTTTTCAAACTACCTCTTTCCAAACCACCCTCCTTCCAACCACCCCCTTTCAACCACCCCCCCTCCAACCACCCCCTCCAAACCACACTTTCAGTCGTTGACTCTGCAGTGTCCCACCTGCAAGTACCTTTACGGCGTCAAGTACGGCAATTGTCCCGATGGCACCATGTCGTACGAGGTGTCCAAGGACCACTCCCTGCCAGGCTTCGAAAAAAACTCAGGCATCGTCACCATCACCTACCACATCTCCCACGGCCTACAGGTGGGTGTGGGTGAGATCGGGTTGGTGTGAGTGGGTGGGTATGGATAGGTGTGGGTATGGGTAGTTGTGGGTGAGATTGGGTGGGTATGGGTGGTTAGGTATGGATGAGTGTGGGGGGGTATAAGTGGGTATGGATGGGTGCGGGTGGGTATGGATGAGTGTGGGGAGATTGGGTGGTTGTTGGTATGGCTGGATGTGTGTGTGAGTGGGTGCGTGTATGGGTGGGTTGATGTGCCACCGAAGAATGACCTCAAGCCCGCCACACGATAAAACATCGTGCTTGCATTGCGTGTGGCGAAATATTTCATACTGAAAATTCTTCCCGCATACGAGTGTTCAAGCTCACGTGTCTTCATATTTTCTTGCACAGAAACACTACCACCCCGAGCCCTCCAAGCCCTTCTGGGCCCGCTGCTTCCCTCGAGTGGCCTATCTGCCTCACAACGATGAGGGAAGGAAGGTGGGTGGTGAATGGGTGGTGGTGGTGGGGGTGGGTAGTGGGGGGCGGTGGTGGTGGGTGCGGAGGGAGCTGAGGAAGTTGAACGGATGAGTGACGAAAACTTACCGGGTTTAATTGGGGAGATATTTGAATTTTAATAAATAAATTAATAAATAAATAAATAAATAAATAAATAAATAAATAAATAAATAAATAATTGATAGTGACAAGAGTTTGAAACTCTTCGAGGATGACGCGACTACATAAATATAAGTATTTTCAATTTATTTTTTGTTCTCATGGATTTTGTGGAAATGTCATTTGTTCCCTCGGCACACCCTGCAATGCAAACACAACAGGTGTTGAAGCTGTTGATTAAGGCCTGGGAAAGGCGTCTGACCTTCACCATAGGAACCTCTCTGACCTTAGGTAGAGCAAATTCAGTCGTCTGGAACGAAATCCACCACAAGACACAGCTGGACAACCGCTGGGAACACGGATTTCCAGACAACAAGTACATAGGCAATGTCCTTCAAGAACTCTATTCCCAAGGCGTCTTCGACAGCGACGATGACGACGAGACCACCGAGGACGAAGGCAGGAGAGATGAAGTTAATCAAAAAATACAAATAAACTGCAGAAATCTTTTGAGAAATATTGACGTTCATTTATAAAAAATAATTTAAAAAAGAAATCTTGGAGTCACGAAGGAAAAGGCCCAGAATGTTCCACTGAGAGGCATTGAAGTAGTTATCCGATGAATTACGAACTGCGTAGAAAATTTAAAAATTCATCTTCATTTTCCAACTTCCCCTTTTTGTCCTTCCTAAGCGAGTTTACACAATTACACACTATTGGTCGCATGGCTGTTTGGCCTTACCCCCATTAACTAATTAAACCTCATTTTACTACTAAAGTGGGTCTAATCGATGCAATTATAAATAATTTAATCTAATTAGTCTAACGTTGATCACGTGGCATTTTTAGGCTCCTTTGTGACGTCAGTGGAGAAGTTGTTGGTTGTGTTGCCTGCAGGCTACATGCCATCGAGTCGCCCCAGTAGATGGCCTTGGTGCTTCATAAAAGATTTATTATTATTTATATTTATTTCAAAAAAATAATTTTTTTTACTACTGTTATTGCAATAATGCTTTCATTATTGTTAGTAGTAGTAGTAATAATAATAATAATAATAATAATAATAATAATAGTAATAATAATAATAATAATGATACTATTATTATTATAACCATAATAAAAATATAATCCAAGCTATTGTCTTCAAGGCCTTTAAGGGTTGTTTTATTGTGGTCTTTTGTGCCCCTGTGTGCTTCAAAACTGCAATTTGAAGTCAATTTAAAGCTACATTCTGAGTCATTTGTTCAAAAATGACGTCATTCCATTAACTCCAAACAGTCGTTGGGAGCCACCTTTGATGGTTTGTCGTTTGTGTTGTTCACCTCCGAAGCGTTCGTCGTTTGTAGTTTTCACAAACTTCAAAATGTCGCTTCACTCCCACTCACATCAGCATCATTAATTCTTGATTTCTCAAATCTAAAAATAAGTAAGTAACAAAAAAATTTCATAATTTTTAAAACATTGAATCTTACAATTTAACTTTGTTACAATTAAATCATTTTTTTACTTTGAAAGTTCAGTTGGTTGAGCTGAAGAACAAGTCAGTTTCTTTAGTTTTTTTTATAGTCTTTATTAGATAAAGACATACGCTGGAAATGGAACAAAGTGTTTCGCGTAACTTACGCTGACAACGAGTCTCATTGCACCAACAGAAGCAAAAAGTTTCAAAATGATTGACGTGTTGCAGGCAGGGACAATTCAGTCCTTGACTCAATCTGACTTGTCAATTAAAGACTGAACAAACATGATAGAAAGATGAATTTGAGGAACTTGAACCCGGAGACGGGATGTCCAATATGTAATAAGTTCACTTGTCTCGAACAGGATTTCAAGTGTTCCGACCATAAAACTCCGATACCCATTAAATTTTTACGGCTCTATACTTGTCACACCACTTCGACACGCATGGAGGAGCACTAGGGGCTTACGAAAGGTTAACATCATGACTGACTTTCACTCGGTTCAAGCAGTGTTAACTTGTAACGACCACTACGGAGGTTCGTGCATTATTTTTTTTCAACTTATTATTCATTCAAACTAACCCAGAGAGATTCAAAAATGTTAAAAATTGGAAAAAAAACAAGTAAAAGTGCTCTAACTAAATTGAGAATGAATGAAGGTTTTTGAAAATTTTATCTTCAAAATAATTTTACTTTCAAAATAAAAAAACTCTTGACTTAAATTCTTGAACAACACTTCAATAAAATCTATTCTGAAAGTAAAAATTAACCTCTCTTTGATGTTCAGCAGATAAAATTGTTTTCGAAAAGGAAATTGAAAAGATAATAAGTTGAAAGTAAAATAAAATCTTTTTAATGTCATTAAATAACTTTAATTCGTCAGAATAAGATCCTAAGCAAGCAATAAACTTCAAAATAAGAATTAAAATGCCATTAAACTAGGCAATTTTGAATTTCAAGTTGAGCAAATGAAAAACTTTATGACAGTTAAATTAAAAAGTTAAGACGGAACTATCCTCAGAGCAGTTTTTTCAAGCGTCATGCAACGAATCCAAAGTCGATACTTTGAAATGCCATCAAAGTTACAAGTTTTAACATTCGTCTGATGCTGCTTGCTAGAGGTGAGAGGGAGTATGAAGAGGCGCGAAATGGGCAAAAAAGGCGTGCAGAAATGAAGGTTCATTTCGACTGAAATTGTCTCTTTACTTCTAGAAATTGCCCATCCCAATTGAGGGGCTCTTCTCCCAGTACTTACATCTGTTGAATCTCGCAAAGGAAGGCCTTTAAGAATGTGCAGTTTAGATTTTTAGATTTATGAAGGCAGTCAGTAGTCCGTCATGGGATAAGCCTTGGAAGTCAATTACGCAGCTTAATTGAATCCTCTTCATTAAGTGTCAGCTCAACGAACGGAGAAGAGTTATTGACTCAATGGTTGACGTCAGAGTCCATTAAGCAGAAAAAGCTCGAATGACGTCAAAAGGCCATAACAACTTTGGTGGCTCCACGCAGGTGTGGAACTTAATGTCGACTTTGACATTTTCATCCCCGAAAGAGTGCACACAGTTACGACACCTCCCGTGGCTAACACTCACCAAGCAGCAATTTCGCGTCTATATAAGCACCACGGTTAACGCTGTCGGTAACTTGTTGAAAGCCAAGTGGTGCAAGAATATCGTATCTTGAAGAGATCTCTGAAAGAAACATCTAAAAGCGTCAAAATGACGAAGATTCTGAGTGTCTGCCTGTGGCCGCTGCTGCTGGCATGTGTGGCAGCGCAGTTGGACGAGACGATGGTGGAGATGGCACGAGGAAAGCTGGTGGTTGAGACTTGCCTCAAGCGCATCCACCACTCGTGCATCTTCGACGATGACAAGTACTTCATGAGAAGAGTGGCCTACGTCGAGACTCTTGATGGTACAGAGGGAGGAACCTACCGCCCGGGATACTATGGAGGCATTTGGCATGTGAGCTGGTTGAGTAATGATATCTTGATAATAACACTAATGTTACAATTATGTTTCTTTCATTTTCCATCCTAGTTGTTGCTGATACATCATTGAACTAATCTCTGCAGTTAGGAGAGCGAAGGTTCAACAGTACCAAGCTGGCAAGTGCTGTTATTATTGCTTCTGTGAAAGCGCACTTTGGAATCGATTGGACCAAAGTGGTGTGGAGAGACCTTCTCAAGCCTCTCTACTCCGCACTGGCCGCTCGTATCTACTTGCAGTTCCTGAACGATGCGCACTCACTCCCCGTCCCATCGTACACCAGCACTCAAGTCACCTTCTGGAAGAATCATTACGACCCGGCAGGAGATCTGAGCAACTTCCTTAACCGAATCAACCAGATTCCCAACCGTAAGTGGATTTGAAATGTGTGCATTCGGCGCTAGAAAAATCTTTCAATTACGTAAGATTAGAATCATCTCTTAGAACTGAGAACCTAATGAAACTTGGACCGCACTGAATATATTCCCATGATGGATGCTGTTGAGCTCTTTTAACCGTCCACACGCAGGAACACACACACACACACACACACACACACACACACACACACACACACACACACACACACACACACACACACACACACACACACACACACACACACACACACACACACACACACACACACACACACACACACACACACACACACACACACACACACACACACACACACACACACACACACACACACACACACACACACACGCACACACACACACACACACACAAACACACACACACACACACACACAACACACACACACACACACACACACACACACACACACACACACACACACACACACACACACACACACAAACACACACACAAATTTCAGTTTGCGAGTTCGCGGTTGACTTTGCTGTCATGCTTGACAACTCCTTCAACTCTCCTAGAGCCAAGTGGACGCTGGCTAAGAACAATGTCAGAAATATGGTTCCTTTCCTCAACATCGGAAGCGACTATCAGAGCAACTCCCGTTTCTCCTTGTGGCAATTCAGCCGACTCCCGACCAGACAAATCGAGTTCTGGAGATACTTCAACGTGGCCGCTCTTCGTAACGCCATCAGCAACATACCTTTCTCCAACGTGGGTGAGTGGAACAAGCAGTCAAAGTTCTAGTTGTAATAATCAAGTATATAACTTGGAACTCTCCCTAATCAAGAAATACAAACTGCTACTCTCTGCTTCATACAAATCTTATCCACAAAATCGCTATCAACACATCAACATCAACCGAACAGAGCTCCGCTACATCGACCTGGCCCTCAACAAGCTCACCTTCAGGGGGTTCTTGACTTCAGATGGAGCTAGAGGCCCTGGTACGAAAAGTCCAATTAGTTAATTTATTTATTCATTAATTAATTTATTTATTAATTAATTTATTTATTTATTCATTAATTAATTAATTTATTTAGTTATTTATTCACACCAATAGTTGTGCTCTATCCCATATCGTACATTCATTCGCACCAATCACCTGATATTTACATTGAATGAAACGCAAGGTTATCACTGGCAAAGAAGGACATTTCATAGCTTAATAAACCTCCCCTTTCAAGTAATTCCAAAGTACGTCCTTTTGCTCACCAATGGCTTCTCGAGCGCACCGCTGAAGACTCAGCTCGAGGCGCAGAAGCTGAGAGACACGGGAGCCATTGTGTATACCCTTGCGATTCCTCCTGACGTCGACGCCACTGAGCTGCAAGGCATCGCCTCCAAGCCGAACTGCACTCACTTCTTCAAGGTTGGAAGCTACGTGTCTCTTCTGAACTTCGTCAACCAAATGAGACAAGGATTCTGCCTGAGTGAGTCTACCAGTGATTCTCATTACATGCCTCTTTATTCATTCTTCTTCATTAAAACATTAAAAAAAGTATTATAATAATTTAAAAGTTAATTTTGGCTGAATTATCTCAAATAACTTATTTAAATTTATTCCTCCAGAGCCAACTGCCATCGTAGACGGTCTGAGTGTGGACCTGGTGTCTCACAGTGTGCAGTACTTGAGCCTGGTCCTGAGTCCCAACTGCTCGGTGCTGGAGGTGAGCGAGTGTTTCTTGTTGGCGTGAGAAAGAATACAAATTCTAGGATTTTTTTTTGAATTTTTTGAAGCGAAAAACACGATCGAAGTAATTATTTCAAGCTTCATGACCTCACTGGAAGCTTTACAACTACAAGGTACCGTTGATAAATGATAGAGTATCTATTTCATTCGAAGATCTCCTCGGCGTCAGGAGTAGCAAACGTGTCTCTGTCATTCACGCACCAGCCCAAGCCTGGTAGCTTCGACAACGTGGTCACTGTAACTCCCAACAATACGGCCTTCTTCTCCTTCAACGTCACCTCTGGGCTTGTTTACGTCACTGTGCAAGCCATCACCAACGTCAGTCTGACCTTCAACCTCAGTATGTGCCACCTGATCCGACATTTAATTTATTCTTATTTTATCTGATCTCCTCTTATTCAATCGCAACCAACACTTAATCAAACCGACTACATACCGTTCGAAAGCACTAACCTTTTCTCTGCGGGTTTTTTTAGTATTCTAACATGATTACTCACGTATTACACAATTTAACGATAAGAATAATCTATGGATTCACTGGAAGAATAGCTTTCAAAACCTCCCTCCATCCAGTCCCTTCCAACTGCTCCTGCCCTGCCAACACCGAACAGACCGAACTCATCCCCGACGCATACCAGTGCATCCCCAACCAACGAGGTGAGCTTTGCATTGAAAGTTGGTAGGTAGCTATCGTTTTTGAATGGATGAAGATTCAATTTGTTATAACGCACAGTTCGCAAACTTGGCTGCCTCAAAGGGGCTTAGGTTAACTGTGAGTTAAATCTCTTGGAGTAAAATGTGAATAGTCCAAAGTCAGAGTGAATTTAATTTGATTTAATAAATAAAAAAAACAATAAAAAGGACAATAACTTTAACTACGTCACACAACGCAGACAACGGCGCTTTTGATTGCAACAGAAACAACCCATGCAATCCTCTTGTAGTACCCGACAAGTTCCACTACCCTCATAGCGATGCGAACAAGTACGTCCAGTGTGGCGTGCAAACCTGCCACGTACGTATGTGTCCCGCTAGCCTCGTGTGGGACGATAGCTCACAAACGTGCAACTTTCCCTCCAACGCCTCCGGCAAGCCTCCAGGCTGCACCAAGTAACTAACCCCCCAGCGCTTTCCTGAAAGATTACACCAATACTTTCAATAACGTTAGCGTAGATTTTAACGTAAATATTTTCTGAAGCGTGATTTTGAGAAACGTTTATTCTAAAAGTAGAAATCTCAATAAAACATTTACTCCATATTCGCCTTATAACTTACAACTGCTTGAGTTTTTTAATGATTGAACATTTTGGAGATTTTTTCTTCAAAAAAAATCAAATCAAAAGTTGTCTAATTGTCCGGAATATTTGGATTTTATTTCAAAAAAATAAGAATAATTAGTCTACCAGAGTACATTTTCAAAAATGGCGTTTGGCTGAAAAGTTAAAAATTTCCCAACAAATCAACAGGCGTTTCAGTTCAGTAGTAAACAATTCACGCCTTGGAGTATGAAGCTTGGGCATCGGCCTTAATTATTTTCAAAGGTTCTTCGACTGAAACTTGAAGAAACAAAATAGCAATGCAGAAAATATGATTTCGCTTCTGTTTTTGATGCTATTGACCGCTCCTTGCTAATTCAGCAGCTTGAAACCTCTTATGGAATCTCTGGTTCTTGTCTTAAATGGATTTCCTCCCACCCTTTCAACAGTAATTTTTTGGTTCCTATAAACAAATTTTATTCTACTTTTTTTTCTTTCCCATTTGGTGCCCCTCAGAGTTCTGTTCATGGTCATTTCCTCCTTATTCTTTATACTTTTGAACTTCCAAGAATTATTTCATCATTTTCTCTCCAGAGCCAACTTCATGCTGATGACTCTTACATTTTTCTTCATTTTATAACTATGACTTATCTTCTACTATTTCTAGTATTTTTTCTTGCATTGGTAAAATAATCTCTTGAAGTGATTCTATGTTCCTCAAACTCAATCCCTCAAACTTTGATCTTATATATTTTAGCAAGTCTTCTCGACGTATCGAAGCCTTGCAAATCAGTGTTTCTGAAGTTTTAGCATTAAGACAATTCTCCGTTAAGGCTGTTCATTCAATAGTAACCATAGGAAGATATAAAAGTGAGAAAAAAAAAATTTCGGGTTTTTTATTTAAAAGTTAAATCCAATAAAATCGCATTCAGTTTAAATCAAAGACTTCTTTGTAGGCCCAAACCGCCAAGAAAAGTTGAATTTCCGAAGACGACTTTAGTCTTTTTTGTTTTTAGTTCCATCGCGAGGTGGCTAATACCTTTCACAGGCGACACAATACAGCGCATAACACCTTTCATCAGACCACAAGACCCCATCTCCACGCCATTTTGCTGCGAGGCATTCCTCCGCACCATCCACGTTGTCCGGTTGTCCTTCATCCCAATTGAGCCAAGGCATCGGCACGCCTTCCTTGCTCAGAGTCCAGACGAACTTTTTGTCCTTGAGATGGCCGTCGATCCAGAGTGGAATGTAACCAGGGTGGGCACACTTGGCTTCAGTTGGAAGGGGTTGTGGTATTGATGGCAATGATCGGCAAGAAAGAGTGAAAGGATAACTCACCTATGTACTGAGCTGCAGCCAGGTGGAAGAGCTCGTTTTCGTAGGCGTCTCCGATCCTTGCCAGTCGCATTCCTTTCTTTTCACACGCCCTCCGACCCCCATACCAGTCGTAAAATTTATCAGTTATGAAATAATAACTCTTTCTTTTACAACCATGACAACTGTCCTTCATCGTCACCACCAACAACATCCACACCAAACATAAGAGGGTCCTTTGCATTTTGATAATAACTCGATGATAGCTAATTGGATGATTTTACTTCTAGATTTTTTTCTTTTATAGAATTTTATCCCATGTAAACCCGTAAGTATGATTTTGTTTCCGAGTGCTGATTTAATTTAACAGAATCAATGAATTTTTTAAAAAAATTTAATTTAAATAATAAATTCAAAGAATTCCGAAATATTTTAAAATTTCATAATTCATTTAAAGAATTCCGAAATATTTTAAATTTTAATTGAGTAACTTGAATTGCCACGCAAACTCGCATTACCGAACCACAACCATGAAAACACACGGAAGGACTGTCTCTACAAGCGCCATTACGAAACACAGAAAGCACAAGGTGGAATTGGATTTCAAGTCCACGTTTCAGGGAATGCTGTTAAGGTTAACTTCAACTGCCAGTTTTTACAAATAATTTTATTTATTTATTTAATTCTTTTTTTATAATATAATTATAATAAAAAAGCGTTTTGGGTGTCCTCAAAATTTGAGCTTATATATTTTAGCAAGTTTTCTCGACTTATTGAATCTCTTCCTTCAATTGATATTTCATCTAACCTTTCACTCGCCCCTTCTCCCACCATTCGTAGTTTAGGTTTCATCTTTGACTTTTCACTTTTAATCATACCACAAAAAAAATCTGTAGCTAAATCATCTTTTTTCATCTTCGTCATATCACGCAACTGAAACTTTTCCTAACCAACCCAACCCTCAAGCTATTAGTTTCTTTGCTTATTTCGTCCCGCTTTGACTATTTTAACTCTTCACTATGGACTCCCAGAGACCACACTATACCCTCTCACCAAAGCTTTTGATAGCACTGCCCGCTTAGTTGCTGGCACTCATAGATTCTCACGTCTAACTCCTGCTCTTATCTCTTTACACTGGCTGCCTCTTAAAAAGATCAGTTTTCAAAGTCTGCACTCAAGTTTAAAACAAAATATAATCACTCACCTAACTACTCAACTGACTTTTTAAGTTGCCTCCTCGTAAAGGACTGAGATCTTCTACTTATTCTTATTTTTTAGGATACCTCCAAATAGTACTTAAGCTAAATCTGCACTTTCCTACTGTGGCCCTCTTCTATGGAATTCTCTTCTCCCCAATCTCACCTCTATCACTTCTCTACTTTAATTTTGTACAGCTCTTAAAACTTTGTTGTTTGAACAGTTCGAAGCAGAGCGCTTTTGAACAGTGTGGATCAGCGCTATATAAATGATTAGATTAGACTACGCAGTTTCAACGTGGCCAAGTCATTCGGGTTCAGACGAAGCTCAAGTTATATGGTCCTAATGGTTTTAGTAACGTGACACGACCAACGCTTGGTAGTTGAAACATCATCTTTGCCATGTCGAGCCTTGTACAGTTGGCTAACAGCACGGAAAGTTGTTTTTGTGTTTTTAGAGAGTGAGAAAACCTCGAATGAAGTTCACTTTTACAAGTGTAAGAATTGGAGTTCCGATAGAGTGAGAACACCGTGAAACACGTGCATCATCGATAACTGCTGGTCAAAAGGTCGCTGATTGCCATGGAGGTTATAACAGATGTAGCTTTATTGTGAACCGGAAAGCTTTTTCTTAATTGATACAATGGGTGTAGATTACTCGTATCAATGATGTGACATGAATTATTTGAAAGTTAATTAACCATGCTGGAATCTATTCAAATCGATTATTACCTCGAAGGCATGCCTCATTAATGATGCAAGCCCTTCGCGTGCAACATTAACGATTATGCTTTTTATTAAATTTTGTCTTTATTGAAGCAGATCCATTCAAACGCTCAAAATGGCACAAAGCATGGTGAACAATCAGAATGAATGACTGAATGTCATAAGAACTAATCTAATCTAATCTAATCTAATCTAATCTAATCTAATCTAATCTAATCTAATCTAATCTAATCTAATCTAATCTAATCTAATCTAATCTAATCTAATCTAATCTAATCTAATCTAATCTAATCTAATCTAATCTAATCTAATCTAATCTAATCTAATCTAATCTAATCTAATCTAATCTAATCTAATCTAATCTAATCTAATCTAATCTAATCTAATCTAATCTAATCTAATCTAATCTAATCTAATCTAATCTAATCTAATCTAATCTAATCTAATCTAATCTAATCTAATCTAATCTAATCTAATCTAATCTAATCTAATCTAATCATTTAATAAAAATGTCCTTCCAACCTTTTCTTTAATGAGAATGAGAATGTTATGCGCGTCACTTTGGCTTCGATGCTTTTGCATATTATATTGTCTGATGCGCAATACGATTCGCACCTAGACCTCATCAGGTCTCGAGACCACATCAGGCCTCAAGACCACATCAGGCCTTGAGACCTCATCAGGCCCCGAGACCTCATCAGGCCTCGAGACCTCATCAGGCCTCGAGACCTCATCAGGCCTCGAGACCTCATCAGGCCTCGAGACTACATCAGGCCTCGAGACCACATCAGGCTTTGAGACTTCAGACAACCTTTGACAAACTTTCTCAAAATTAGTTACTTTCGTCAACTTCTGTGTGATCGAATTTGTATACGATTCTGTATACAAGATTCTGTATACAAGATTCTGTATACAAGATTCTGTATACAAGATTCTGTATACAAGATTCTGTATACAAGATTCTGTATACAAGATTCTGTATACAAGATTCTGTATAAGGGTGTTCAAGATTATAGAGCAAACATTAAAAGCAATTCTTTTGATGATTCAAATTGATTAAACCAATGTTTTTTTAATTTCAAGCTTCCAACATTAAAGTTTGAGGCAGATTGGGCTGCATGATGGCATCGTCTGTGACCAGAGGGTTATAAAGCATGAAGATCAATCGAATTGAAGAAAAAGTCAAACTAAGACAAACTGTTACAAGAAATATGAAAGAGAATTAAAAAAACTTTCCGATGAGTTTTGTTCTAAAAGTCAATTTTATAATTAAAAAATAATTCTAACAGCTTCGACTTTAGCCTAAAAAATACCCTGTAACCATAACACCAGAAGATTGTGATATTGAACCTTGAAACTAATTTATGGATGAACTTTAGTCATAAACATTTTCTGAATTATTTTATAACCGAAAATAAATTTCTGCATAAATTTTATTAAAACCGAAGATAGCTGTTCCTATAAATTGAAACCGAAAAGAAACAGTTTCATAATCATGATGGAACTATTATTCATCATTTTAAACTTCGCTTTAGAATGTTTGAAAAGAATTTTTTTAATAGTTATCATTGAAGCAAATCCAGACAAACGCTAAAATAATAATGGGGCTAATTTGTGAAGCGCTATAACAAAAACTGAGGCGCTCAAGCTTCAAAGGCGCTGCCAGAAGAATGGATTTACTTGGCGCTGACTAAGACACACCAACATAGCGTCTTTTTTCACTCGAGATGCTACTTTACAATTTAAACCTGTTCTTATCCGGGAATCGAATCCGAACCTCATCCTTCACAGCCGAGCCCGCTAGCTATTATGCAACGGACAGACTATGCTCCTGTCGTGTAACTGCGAACCTTAGTGGTTGTTCCATTGAGTTACATATTATATATATTGTATTCAAGTAACAATGGTTGTTTTTGAGGACGTCCAGAAGGTCCCGATGGCTTTGTGGTTTCGTGCATATATTGATAGGTCCAACGTCAGCTTGTATTGAATTGTAGCTTAGCTGTTTAGGGTCCCTGGTTGTACAGTTACAAAAATTCATCAAGCGGAGTTTTAAAAAATATTAAAAAAATAATAATAAATAATAATAAAAAGAATTTTTTCTACGAAAAAAGTTAATTTCACAATTTAATCTTGTGAATTGAAACTTAAAAACTTGAAACTAATAGAAGTCAACAATGTTGCCAGTGTTTTTGTTTATGAGCTTGTTACTATTGCTGCCTCCCTGTGTCACCCTTAATGTACTGTTAGTACCTTTCCCTGCTTACAGCCATGTGAAGTCTTTGCTGGCGATCGGGAAGAAGTTGGTGGAGAAGGGGAAACAAGCATACATGCTCACAGACGCAGTGTCAGACAAACAGTTCGGGCCAGAAACACGCCACGGAGTGGAGTTTATCGTGTACGGTCGGAATTCAAAAAAGCTGGAAAAAATGAAGAACAACTTGAAAGATTTTTTTACAAAGCCGTTAGAAGGGGAGGTCTATACGTTTGGAGAACTGAAAGAGAAATTTAACGCATTCACTTATCTTTTAGAACAAGATATCTTGATTGAAAACGAAGCGATGATGGCTGAGTTGATGAGAAAAAAAATAAATATTTGCGTGGTCGATGTTTCTATTGTTGTAAAGTTAACTATTCTGATTCCTCATCGCCTAGGCGTTCCTTACATCGTTTATTGTGATATATTGGAGCCCTGGCTCGTCAGAACACCATGGCTTCCCTCCATACACTCCCACGACGTTGTGATATATGATAAGAATTACAAACTTGCAGATTACTCCTTCTGGAACCGCCTCTACAACACCGTCACTTACGCCTTCTTCAAAAGCTTCACAGTGTTTAGAGATTGTTCGCCAGAAACACTCGAAGCCTACAGGAAGTTTGGTCATTTCAAGGACCTTGACGACTTAATTTCAAAAGCTCAGCTCTTTTTCATTCCAGACGATGCCATCATGCAGCCCAATCTGCCTCAAACTTCGAACGTCGTTGCCGTTGGAGGACTCACCACTGAACTCATCTCATCCTCTTCTCTGCCCTCTTCCTTCCTCTCTTTCATACACCGCTCCAACAACACCGTCATCGTCTCATTCGGTTCACAGTTTGGAAAATATCCAACGCAACTTTATGCCACTTTCATCGACGCCTTCAGACAACTGCCTCAGTTCCAGTTCGTTTGGAAAGTCAAACAGGACCCGCTAGTTGAGACTCCAGTCAACGTGATGACGTCAGAGTGGATCCCACAAAACGACCTGCTTTCACAGCCAGCCACCAAGGCTTTCATCACCCACTCTGGCAACAACGGTCTCTTTGAGGCCATCGTCCACGGTTGCTTTTTTACTTTTCATGGTCTCAAAAACATAAAAAGTTAAAAGACACTAATGATGTAATAATGATTATATTTTTTTGTTTTGTATTTTTTTAAAATTTTATTTCTTACTCAAACTATTTTTTTATCTAACCCGGATTGTTTATTTATCATGTAAGGAGTTCCGCTGGTTGCCTGTCCGATACAATCTGACCAGTTCAGGAACACTGAGAGAGTTATATCCAGAGCCTTCGGAGTGAGACTGGATGTGGTTGCTTCTTCCAGCCATCAGCTTTCTGGAGCCATTTTGGAAGTAGGAGCGAGTTGTCTCCTGTGTAACACCACGTTTCTTGTGCATCCCTCACAGCGACTGCGTCCATTCGCTCACAGGTGACGGGAAATGGTCGCTACAAGCAGAACATCCAAAAAGCTTCCGAAATCTTCAAGTCGGCCCCTCAGTCGCCCTCTGAGAGAGCAGCCTACTGGATCGAACACATCGCTCGCTTCGGAAACGACCATTTGAGACCTGCAGGCAACGAAATGAGTTGGTGGCAGTACCTGTTGCTGGACGTGCTGTTGTTTTTGTTCGTGTGTGCGCTTCTCTTGTGTGTGGGTGTGTTTGTTTGTTTGAAGTATCTGCTGTCGTTCGCTTTCAACAAAAGACAGACCTCCTCCAAGAAGCAGCAGTGATCTTTTCTCGAACGGACTTTCAAAGTTTTACGTCGATGACCGATAACATTCAGTTTTCTTATATTTGAATTTTTTCTTTTCCAGTTCGATTGTTCGCCGTGTTTTGTAACATTTCCAGCGTATGTCTGGACTTGATCTAATAAAAACTATGGAAAAAATACTATTTTTAACACAGTTGCAGACGTGTTAAAAATGATTGGCCTATTGAGCTGCAAAGTGTGACTGGGTGAAGTCAGGTTTGGGTTCTAGAAGCGGCAACTCAATTGAAGTACAGATGCCGTCCTAGAGTGTCCAGTCCTCTAGTAGCCCACAGCGAGTAAAACGTTTCCATGGGAGCGCCTTTGAACATAATGCTAAAGAGCGAGTTACAAATGTTTTGATTATCTTATCTTATCAGGACATTTTAAACAAAGCCAATCATTATACCGCAGGCACAGAAGTTTTGAGCACGGAAAAAACCATAAAGTTATGAATATTCAGTGTCATAAATGGATAAAATTTACCATAAAAATGAAAACAAGCTGATAAAACTTTGAAATGTTTAGAGTATAAATAAGTCTAAGATTTGATTAGAATTTGAATAAACTAAATGAGATTAGATTAGATGAAGGCCCGTTTTCCATCTTCGGAGACCACGATTTCAAGCCTTTTTCTATAGCCTTGAAACCTAATCTAATTCTTGATTAACAAATTAAAACAATGCAAAAATAAAAATAAATTCAAAAATTCAAATAAAGTTTCTATTTAACAATTTTTTAAATTAACTATAGAAATTTTTATACAAGTTAAAAACAATAATCGATAAATATATTGTAGTATTTTAATTAGATTCTTTTCAATTTGATCAAATTAGAGTATAAAACAGATTGAAAAAAATATAATAATTTCAAAAATTTTGTGCATGTAACAATAGTGTTTTTAGTATTACCACTCTTCTCATTCAAACCTCAAGCTACTCTTATAATGAAAATCCTGAGTGAAGAAAAAATAAAGAATGCAAAAGTGTTAATGGTTGGTGCAGGGGGGATAGGATGTGAACTTTTGAAAAATCTCGTTCTTACCGGCTTCCAAGACATTAAAATTGTGAGTGGTTACTTCTTTTTACTTTACAAACTTGTCGCTACATTTGAATTTTCAATAAAAATATATCTAATATTCAGATTGACTTGGACACTATAGATATAAGCAACTTGAACAGACAGTTCTTATTTAGAAAAGAACATGTCGGCAAGCCGAAGGCCTTTGTAAGATATTCTTTCGAACTACATCTCGTATTATATATTATTTTTAGATTTTATTTTATATCCACGAATTTCAATATTTAATGTTATAAGTGATAGTAAAAATAAACTGAAAAAATTACTACTGTATAACATAGAATGTAAAACATTTCAGGTGGCTAGAGATGCTGCTTTAGCATTGAACCCTGATGTCAAGGTTCTAGCTTTCCATGACAGCATCATGAAGTTAGAATTTTTTTACTTTTATTCATTCAAATATATTTATAAAAGTTTTGTTGCATTTTATGGCTAAATTTGATTTTGAAGATATGATAAAGTGTCTGGTACTATTTTATATTAATTTATTATATACATAAAATAATTTCAATGTATTAAACCCTCACTTCCAGTTCAAGTTATGGGGTCTCATTTTTCAAATCGTTCAGCATAGTTCTTAATGCCCTTGACAATGGAGGCTAGCTGTGTTTTTATCTTCAATCAGTCTGACAGCATCCACTCATTGACACAATGATGATGATTCAATCTTCTTTGAAATTGAATTACCAATCCTAATTTACTTCACTAATTTTTTATCTTTCCTCTCGTACAGCCGCTCGGAGCCATGTGAACAAGATGTGTCTGGCAGCTGATGTTCCTCTGATAGAGAGTGGGACAGCTGGTTACCTTGGACAGGTTTCCCTCATCAAAAAGGTTCCATTGCTTCTCATGCAATGCCTTCCATCACAGCTGCACCATTCAACCAACAGCTACTCACACCTAATTATAATTTACTTTGACCTACAATGCTGATTTTTCCATTTTCACATCGTACAATACAATGACAAGTAGCACCTTCTGTCCTTTCTAACTCCCACCACCAGGGCTTGACAGAGTGTTATGACTGCCAACCCCACCCCACTCGCAAAAACTTTCCCGGCTGCACCATCCGAAACACACCCTCTGAACCTGTGCACTGTGTAGTGTGGGCAAAACATCTTTTCAAGTTTGTGTGTGTGTGTGTGTGTGTGTGTGTGTGTGTGTGTGTGTGTGTGCGTGTGTGTGTGTATGTGTGTGTTTGTGTGTGTGTGTGTGTTCGATTTTCATCATTGTGTTCATCTTGATCATTATCATAACCAGTCAGTTATTTGGCGAGTCAGACCCTGATCAGGATGTTTCACCAGACACCGAAGATCCTGAAGCAGCTGGTAAGAAATGATGAGGATGAAGAAGAAGATGATGAGATTGAGAATGACAATAATTATAACATTATTGATTATATGTTTTTTAATTATTCAGAATATTAGTATTGAGAAGTAAGCCTTTTTCATGACTTTCAAGACTTATGTTTATGAATAATATTAATATATAATAATTATATAATATTAATATATAATAATTGTATAATATTAATATATAATAATTGTATAATTATTAATATATAATAATTGTATAATATTAATATATAATAATTGTATAATTATTAATATATAATAATTGTATAATTATTAATATATAATAATTATATAATATTAATATATAATAATTGTATAATTATTAATATATAATAATTATATAATATTAATATATAATAATTGTATAATATTAATATATAATAATTGTATAATTATTAATATATAATAATTATATAATTAATACTCATATTAATAACTCTCTCACATATATTCCAGCTCAATGCATCGCCAACAACTCCCTCCCAAAGTCATCCTATCACTCCTCAGGCGATGCTGGTTCCAAGGCGCATGAGAAAAGTGGGAAGGGGGTGGTGGTGGAGAGAAAGTCAACCAGGTTGTGGGCAGAGGAAATCAACTACCAGTCAGATAAGTTGCTCAACAAGGTTGTGTGGCTGGAATGGCTTGAGGGGTGTTGTAGTTGTTGCATGGGATGTTGTAGTTGTTGCATGGGATGTTGTAGTTGTTGGATGGGATGTTGTAGTTATTGGATGGGATGTTGTAGTTGTTGGATGGGATGTTGTAGTTGTTGGATGGGATGTTGTAGTTGTTGGATGGAATGTTGTAGTTGTTGCATGGGATATTGTAGTTGTTGGATGGGATGTTGTAGTTGTTGGATGGGATGTTGTAGTTGTTGGATGGAATGTTGTAGTTGTTGGATGGGATGTTGTAGTTGTTGGATGGAATGTTGTAGTTGTTGGATGGGATGTTGTAGTTGTTGGATGGAATGTTGTAGTTGTTGGATGGAATGTTGTAGTTGTTGGATGGGATGTTGTAGTTGTTGGATGGGATGTTGTAGTTGTTGGATGGAATGTTGTAGTTGTTGGATGGGATGTTGTAGTTGTTGGATGGAATGTTGTAGTTGTTGGATGGAATGTTGTAGTTGTTGGATGGGATGTTGTAGTTGTTGGATGGGATGTTGTAGTTGTTGGATGGGATGTTGTAGTTGTTGGATGGGATGTTGTAGTTGTTGGATGGGATGTTGTAGTTGTTGGATGGGGTGTTGTAGTTGTTGGATGGGATGTTGTAGTTGTTGGATGGGTTGTTGTTGATGAATGGTTTTAGTAAGTGAAATAGTTGAATGAGTTTGAATTGTGGAGAGCGCTGAGTGGGTTTAAAGATTGGCGTCAATGTAAGAAAATAAATAAATAATACGTAAACGTTGATGCGGCATGACCACTCCACAACCCCTCCTCAACACACATCACCCCCTTCAACACAACACACATCACCCCTTTCAACACAACACACAGCAACCCCTCAACACAACACACATCACCCCCTTCAACACAACACACATCACCCCCTTCAACACAACACACATCACCCCTTTCAACACAACACACATCACCCCCTTCAACACAACACACATCACCCCCTTCAACACAACACACATCACCCCCTTCAACACAACACACATCACCCCCTTCAACACAACACACATCACCCCCTTCAACACAACACACATCACCCCCTTCAACACAACACACATCACCCCCTTCAACACAACACACATCACCCCCTTCAACACAACACATCACCCCCTTCAACACAACACACATCACCCCCTTCAACACAACACACATCACCCCTTTCAACACAACACACCACCCTCTTCAACACAACACACATCACCCCCTTCAACACAACACACATCACCCCCTTCAACACAACACACATCACCCCCTTCAACACAACACATCACCCCCTTCAACACAACACACATCACCCTCTTCGACATAACACACATCACCCCCTTCAACACAACACACATCACCCCCTTCAACACAACACACATCACCCCCTTCAACACAACACACATCACCCCCTTCAACACAACACACATCACCCCCTTCGACACAACACACATCACCCCCTTCAACACAACACACATCACCCCCTTCAACACAACACACATCACCCCCTTCAACACAACACACATCACCCCCTTCAACACAACACACATCACCCCCTTCAACACAACACACATCACCCCCTTCAACACAACACATCACCCCCTTCAACACAACACACATCACCCCTTTCAACACAACACACATCACCCCCTTCAACACAACACATCACCCCCTTCAACACAACACACATCACCCCCTTCAACACAACACACATCACCCCCTTCAACACAACACACATCACCCCCTTCAACACAACACATCACCCCCTTCAACACAACACACATCACCCCCTTCAACACAACACACATCACCCCCTTCAACACAACACATCACCCCCTTCAACACAACACACATCACCCCCTTCGACATAACACACATCACCCCCTTCAACACAACACACATCACCCCCTTCAACACAACACACATCACCCCCTTCAACACAACACACATCACCCCCTTCAACACAACACACATCACCCCCTTCAACACAACACACATAACCCCCTTCAACACAACACACATCACCCCCTTCAACACAACACATCACCCCCTTCAACACAACACACATCACCCCCTTCAACACAACACACATCACCCCCTTCAACACAACACACATCACCCCCTTCAACACAACACACATCACCCCCTTCAACACAACACATCACCCCCTTCAACACAACACACATCACCCCCTTCAACACAACACATCACCCCCTTCAACACAACACACATCACCCCCTTCGACATAACACACATCACCCCCTTCAACACAACACACATCACCCCCTTCAACACAACACACATCACCCCCTTCAACACAACACACATCACCCCTTTCAACACAACACACATCACCCCCTTCAACACAACACACATCACCCCTTTCAACACAACACACATCACCCCCTTCAACACAACACATCACTCCCTTCAACACAACACACATCACCCCCTTCAACACAACACACATCACCCCCTTCAACACAACACACATCACCCCCTTCAACACAACACACATCACCCCCTTCAACACAACACACATCACCCCCTTCAACACAACACACATCACCCCCTTCAACACAACACACATCACCCCCTTCAACACCAGTTCTTCAATGATGACATCAAGTACCTGTTGTCGATGGCAAACCTGTGGAAGAAGAGGCCTCCACCCACCCCTTTCGACCTCACCAAGCACCAAGTGCTTGATTGTTGGTGGTGTTGTTGTTGTCTTGAGAATGCTTCTGTGGTGTTGTGTTGTTGTTGGAGCTGCTTCTCTGTGTGGTTGTGTTGTTGTTGGAGATGCTTCTGTGTGTGTAGTTGTGTTGTTGTTGGAGCTGCTTCTGTGTGTGGTTGTGTTGTTAGGGATTTTGGTGTGTGCTGGTTGTTGTTAGTGATGTTTGTGCACGGTCATTGGAGTTTTTGTTGGTTTTTCTGGTTTCAGATGTGGTTGTTAGTTTTTGTGTTAGTGTTGATACAATACAGTACAAATACGAATATTATATATATTATAGTGGCATTAACCCCATAGAGTTTCGAGACCACTCAAAATGTATTATTATTTTTTTATTTATTTTATTATCATTATTATTTTTATTATTATTATTTGAGTATAAAAAGTAAAAATAGAATAAAACAAACAAATAAAATATTTGGTAAGAAAGAAGCACACTATAATAATATCATGATGCTGAGGGAGTTGGAAAATGATTTATTGAACAGGTGGGTCTTCAGAGATCGACAAAATGATTTTGTTGAACTTGAAGATTTTAAGCTGTTAGGCAGGTTGTTCCACAACTTAGGTCCTGTTGGTGTAGTTGTTCTTATGGTTTTTTTGTTTGTTTTATGTTGTTGTTTTCTTTTTTGTTGTTGGTATTCGTTGTTGTGTCTGATGGAGTCATTGTATTTTGTTGCAGGTTTTGGAATGCTTATTTCATCATTATTCCAAAACACTTATTAGAGTGGTGATTCCTAACACCTTTTCCAAAACCTCTTCTACTACCCCCTCCAAAATCTTTCCTTCCACACAGCCCCCTCCAAGACAACCAGCACAGACCTCTTGAACGACCAGAGGGTGTGGAGCGTGGCTGAGTGTGTGCAAGTGTTTGCCAGGTCTGTGGCCTCCCTCCAGGCTACGCTACGCAAGCAAGGAGCTTCTCTTGTCTGGGACAAGGTTTTTGTGTGTGTAGTGTGTGTGTGCGTGCGTGCGTGCGTGCGTGTGTGTGTGTGTGTGTGTGTGTGTGTGTGTGTGTGTGTGTGTGTGTGTGTGTGTGTGTGTGTGTGTGTGTGTGTGTGTGTGAAAAACCACCAAACCACTACCACTACTATGACCACACCACCATTATGACCACATCAAACTACCAACGAACCACCACTTCCCTCGAAGGATAATGAAGACGCCTTGGAGTTTGTGGTGAGTGCCTGCAACATCAGAGCTCACATCTTCCACCTGCCCACCAACTCCAAGTTCACCATTAAATGCAAGAGGGGGCGTTGGTGGTGATGGTGATAGTGGTGGTAATGGTGATGGTGTGGGGATAGTGGTGATGATGGTTGTGAGGATGATGATGATGATGATGATGATGATGATGATGATGATGATGATGATGATGATGCCAGGTCGTTGTTGTGTTGTAGTCATTCAGTTGTTTATAAGCTCTTCTGTAGCTTCATCTGCTTCTTCCCTTCCATGCAACAACCATCGTTGAACACACAAATGAAGGAGTTTCATGGCTCTTTCATACATCATCTTCCAATCACCACTACCCTCCACTAATCTCCTATAGTTCCACAACCACCACTCCAGCGATGGCGGGCAACATCATCCCGGCCATAGGCACCACCAACGCCATGGTGGGAGGGTTGATTGTGCTGGAGGCTCTCAAGGTGCTCCACAATGCACCCCACCTGTGCCACTCGGTTCGTCTTCTCCCCCACCTTTCTTCCAACTCCTTCCCCCCTTCTGTGCTTTTTAACCTTTCTGTTTGTTCACAAAATTTTTTTTTCGATTTTGTTTCTTCATCCCTCATCACTCTCACCCTTTCTTCTTCTCACTTCACTACACTTCTTCCATCTTTTGGGCAACCTCTTTCACACACTGCCACTCCACTTAAACCCAACCACACTCCACTTTCACCCCACCACATCCCCACCCATCCCAGACACCCACCCACCCTACCTCTTCCCAACACCCATCCACTCCACCCTACCTCTTCCCAACACCCATCCACTCCACCCTACCTCTTCCCAACACCCACCCACCACCGCGCAGGTTTACATAAAAACGCAGCCGAACTTCCGTAAGAAGCTCTTTGTTCCGTGCGCCCTTGATCCTCCTAACCCCAAGTGCTACGTGTGTGCCGAGAGGAGGGAGGTGGCTGTGAAGATGGACGTCACCAAACTCACCGTCCGGAGTCTGGAAGAGAAGGTGGCTGAGGACTTTGGAGGGATGGGGGAATTGAGTTGGATATTGGTGATGATAGAAAGGGGAAGAATATGGAGGATGGTGGTGATGATGATGATGATGATGATGATGATGCTGATGATGATGATGATGATGATGATGATGATGATGATGGTGATGATGATGTTGATGATGATGATGATGGTGATGATGATGATGATGATGATGATGATGATGATGGTGATGATGAAGATGATGATGGTGATGATGATGGTGATGATGATGATGATGATGATGATGATGAGGATGATGATGATGATGATGATGATAAAAATAGAAAGTACTAATACCATTATTACTTATTATTAATAGCATGAAAAATAACAATATAATTAGCAGAGAGCCTGGGGCAGGCGCCGATTCCCTATTAATTTTTCATTGCGTCGGTGTGGAATTAACAGTCATGAATGCTCCATCAGGTGCTGAAGGGAGCCCTGGGAATGCAGGCACCTGACGTGGAAGTGGACGATGGAAAAGGTGCCTGCATGCCTAATGCACTGATCCATGTGTGATGAATTGCTGATGCATGGTGAATGATGCATGGATGAAAATGGAAAGCTGCATGGGATATGTTCACAAATGTCGGTTGGATGTAATTTCATGTATGAAGCTGGGAGGGTGGGTGTATGAAGCTGTCTTTGTATTTTACCTATGTATTATCTCCGTGCTGGAAGCAAGTTATAGCCCTCTTCACTTCACAGGCACCATTCTGTTGTCGAGTGAGGAAGGAGAGACGGCAGGTGAGTTCACAAACGTCATCAACGCCTCAATCCGAGGAAGCACTGAGACCGAATATACAATCATAAAGCTCCCGATCATTTTCATTGTCGTCATCATCATCATCATCACCACCATCATCATCATCATCACCATCACCACCATCATCATCATCATCACCATCACCACCATCATCATCATCATCATCATCACCACCTCCCAGACAACATGGACAAGCCATTGAGTGCTTTCAACATCGGTGATTCGTGTCGTCTTAAGTGTGACGACTTCTTTCAGGAATATGACGTCATCATCAATGTGGTGCACACGTGAGTGGTGTTTACTGTGTCTGCGTGTGAGTGGGTGTCACACTCGGTTGTGATGGCTAGAGATTGTGTAGTGATTTGAATGAATGAATTAATTAATTGAATGATTGAATGAATGAATGAATGGATGGGTGAATGGATGAGTGAATTAGTTAATGATTAATGAATAAATGAAATAATGAATGAATGAATTAACAACTTAATGAATGAATGAATGAGTACATGAATAAATGAATTAATGAATGAATGAGTAAATGAATGAATGAATGAATAAATGCATATATGAAATCCTATTTTGGAGCACCAAGGCGTGCAAATGAGGCGACCAGTCTTAAGTAGGCAATCATTTTGTTCCTTCACAGCTGCTGAAAATGCATAATAATGGGTGTTTGAAACTTAAAATTTTAGTTCGTTTATAAACAAGTTTAAATGGAGGAATTTAAAAAAAAACAGACGAAAGTTTCTCGGTAGGTGGTGCCAGTGACATATTTCTACCTTTTAGTTTTTATTTTTATTTCTATTTCATCTATTTCCACTTCATCAGCGAAGGTTTACCGACCGATACTGATTTCCTATTGGTTGGTGACATCTCGGACTTCCAACCGCCACCAACCAATCAGAATAACCAGACGTCTACGAGCAATGATTGTGAGATTTCATGATTTTGGTCCATTCAAAAACATTTTGAAAATATTTTAAATTACTATAAAAAAAATATTTTTATTTCAAAATTATTTACCATTCAGCCGAAAGAAAGGTTGATGGAAACGACGACGAGGATGTAGCCATCATCGACGATGACGTCATCGCTCTTGATGACGTCATCGCTCTCGATGACGTCAATGGCACGGACGAAAAGAAGGAAGGAGGGGGGAAGAAAATGAATGAAAGCAAGAACGAGAGGACGGGAATTAGTGGCAGGAAGAGAAAGGCCTCTGCGATGGTTGTTGAAGTGGACAGTAAGAAGAGGCATGATGGTGATGATGGTGGTGACGCTGGTGATGATGACGATGTGATGGTGTTGGAGTGATGGTGCTTTTGATTTGCTAATACTGGTAGTGCTAGTGGTATTGATGATGGTGAAGATGATGGCTGTGGTGGTGGTAATGATAGTGGTGGTGGTGGTGGTGGTGGTGGTGGTGGTGGTGATGATAGTGGTGGTTATGGGGGGTTTAAAAGTGAATTTAATGAGACGTGGTCAATCCGATGGAAGTCACTAGCCTTCCGTGCAGTTAGCACCAGAACCGAATCCTTCTCACTCTATGTAACTCTGTACCTTCATGTTAGTTGTATCATTATCGTGGCCCGTGAGCTCACTTTGATTCGCCATACAAGGTGCCATGCTGTTGCTAAATTTTATTATGCCTGTGTGTAAAGCTTTGACTCGATGATCCTTCATCGTCATTAAACTAGAAAATCTCAACTAATAAATGTTCAACCCCATAGCATTAAACCATTGTGGAAAACAGAGCAGTCAGTAACTATAATGTTTTACGGCGTACCAAGCGTTAGAATTTATGTTTAAAACACAACGGATGGGTCTTTGTTGTTTCCTTCACGGCCTTGTTTTCGCTCCTGTCGCAGTATTGATCGATTGAAGAGTTCACTATCAAGCAATCATCACTACTCAGGTAACAATTGCGATTAATAGCGCCTTGGCGTCAACAATTTAGGGCTACAATACAGCACAAGTATTAATGCTGTTATAGTGGCATTGACTAGACATACTATTCATACATCAGCATCAGTACATCAGCCTTTCTTTGCTGACACCACGTTACACAGCGCTAATTTTGTATCTTAATCTACTTTATAACGAACCTCCCGTCTTTCTCAGTACATAGTTAATGCTTCAGTTGACGCCCTAACTCAGAGCCTACTTGTTCAGCTAGTAAACACTTAAAGTGAAATCTTGACTTTACTCCCTAAAATATTTAGCTCGTAACATCGACCTTAAATGCAAAAAGTCCAACAACAAACAACAACTTAAAGGCGTGCAGGATGATGAGTTTTTCAATAAAAAACCGCCAGGTCGGAAAGTTTTCTTCGACAGCAGAAGAACTTTTGAATACCGCAAACTAGCAAAAGTATTTTACAGTTTTTATTTGGCGCTTCAATAATTTTTTATCTACTTTTTTTAACGAAATTTTTCTATGGGAATCTCACATTTTATTATGAGCTTGTTTCCATGACTAAGAACCTGAAAACCAGGTTTTTAGAAGAAAGTTAGGAGGTAATTGCCTCAAGCTCAACAGTGAGAAGACTGAGGTGATCTAGTTCTCTTCTCGTCGAAATCTGAAAAGTATTCCGAGCTAATCTGTCCGTGTATTTGAAAGCAACGTCCTTTCATAAAAATCTGTAAGAAACCTGGGAATCTCTGTGGATAGAGACTTCATGATGTCAACGCAGGTATCAAAAAACATACAGATGTGTTTTACCTCTTTGCGTCAAATAAGATTTATCAAGAGGTGTGAAAAAATTGACTCCTTGAAGACACTTACATCGGCCTTAGTGTTAAGTCGTGTTGACTATGGCAACATGGCTTTAGTTAGCTTAACTAAGACAGCAACGCAGAGTATTCAAGCCATAATCAATACAACAGCCAGGCTCATTACAGGAGTAAGAAAATATGATCACATTACCCCTGTACTCAAGGAGCTTCACTGGCTGAAAATTAATGAAAGAATTGAATTTAAAATTGCCTTGCAGATGTACAAGTGTTTGTCCAATGGGCGTCTTGCGTATCTGACACGTGACCTAGTTCCAGTTGCTAGTCTGCCGAAAAAACTAGGACTGAGATCGGCTAAGTCGAAGAACGTTGTTCCCAACAAGCACAAGCTAAAATCATTAGGATTAGGAAGGTTCAGCGTCAGCGGACTTAAGTTGTGGAACAACCTGCCTAACAGCTTAAAATCTTCAAGTTCAACAAAATCATTTTGTCGATCTCTGAAGACTTACCTGTTCAATGACTTTTCCACCTCATCATAATACTAATAGTGTACTTCTTTTAAGAAATATTATTATTATTATTTTTATTTATTTAATTCTATTTCTAATTTTTACTATGATTATAATAAGACGTTTTGAGGGATCTCGAGACACAACGGTGTTAACGCCACTACCATAATATTCGTATTTATTTTGTATTGTATTGTGTTGTATTATATTATATTTCATTGTATTGTTATGTATTGTATTGTATTGTATTATATTATATTATATTCTATTGTATTGTTATGTATTGTATTGTGTTGTATTGTATTGTATTTTATTGTATTGTATTGTATTGTATTGTATTGTATTGTATTGTATTTTATTTTATTTTATTGTATTGTATTGTATTGTATTGTATTGTATTGTATTGTATTGTATTGTATTGTATTGTATTGTATTGTATTGTATTGTATTGTATTGTATTGTATTCTAGAGCTAAAGTTTTTGAGTAATCATCAAAACAAATGCGTTGTTTATTTGAATAGTTTCCAAGTATTAACAACAACAACAACAACAACAACAACAACAACAACAGTTTTGACAAAGCAGCCATGAGTCAGGGACAATTTAAAGTGATAAAAAGTTGTTTCAAACAACAAGATTTTTAAGAATTTTTGTGTAATTAAGAGTTTGTTTGATGTGAACGAGCCTGCAACGAATGAGCTCAATCAGAACACGGATATGAATAATCGCGTTGTCGTCATGGCATTCTGTAGGCGGAACTGATGATTCGAGACGAATATAATATTTTTTGAAAAAGTAACTTTAAGTTAAAAGTGAACAATGATTAAATTAAATTAAAGAGTAACAGTCGTATTTTGAGTTAATATACGGTTGATTTTGATACTCAGCTTTTATAGTGAGCATACGAATTGTGCTAATGGAATAATAAATAATAATAATAAATAATAAACCTGTGAAATCAGCTCATATTAATAACTTTGTAATATTAATATTAGAAATAACTTGAAATAACTCTGCAATAATTAGGTTATATGGTTTTAAGATATGATTCAATTCTCAACTTTTAAGACTCAATTATTTGATTTAATAAACAATTCTGCCCTTGAATTTCCAAGAAAACTCCAGTTTTGGTTAATTTGATGAAACATTCTTCAATAGTCATTCAATATAAACTGTGACTCAATTCTAAATTTTTTGAGATTCATAAATTTGATTCTATAGTCTGTTTTTGATTTGTTGCAACAGACACTTGACAGTTCTTATGACATTCAGTTACTGTTGATTTTATTATTTTTTCTTTCATTTTGATTGTTCACCATGTTTTGCGACATTTCCGGCATTTGTCTGGATTTGCTTCAATAAAGACTATAAAAATAAAAATAAAATGTTGAGTCTCTGAAATGAAATTATTTTTCAAAAAGTTATTGTAACTTCAATCCAATCTAATAAAATCCTTTGTATAGCGCTGATTACACACTGTTCAAGAGCGCTCTGCTACGAACTGTTCAAACAACAAAGTTTCGAGGGCTTTACGAAGTGAAAGTAGAGAAGTAATGGAGGTGGAGGAGTATAAAGTTGGGAAGAGAGTTTCCCCAATCATATATGCTAACCTTTTAGCAACACTTCCAACTATTTTATAAAGTAATTATTGTAAAAACAAAGCGATATTTTTTAAACAAAGCGATATTTTTTTTAAACAAAGCGATCTTTTTTAAACAAAGCGATCTTTTTTAAGCAAAAGAATAAAAATGCGAAAAAAACTCAAAAACAACTAGTGAAAAAAAAATCAACGGATTAATGTTAGGGCCAATGAGAGCAGTGACAGCGAATGAAAGTAAATCTATTGTTTAATCTATCCAACTCAAGGTATTTAAGAGCCAGTGCTTATTAGGCCTCATGTTTACTAGTAAAAAATTTTCAAAATCGTATTTGACATTCTTTCTCAAACGGAAAGGTTTTTCTCGAATACTTTTATTTGATTACTAACTAAAACATTACCTAGTGTTTCGATTTCTACTTCTGGCATAATTTTTATTGGTTGACTATTTCCTATCTTATCAAAACATTGGTCTAGCGCTATTTAACACGGTTCAATAGCGTTCTGTATGAACTCTTTAAACAAAAAAGATTGAGAGCACGGAAACAAGCTAAAGATATGATAAAGAATTATAAATCTTGAGAAGCCTTAGCCCCAAGGGAAGAAAGTAATCCAGAATGACAAGAAAGATCAGATAAGGAATTTCAAAAAGTGAATGAACCTAAACGATCTTTTAAAAATTTTAAGGAAAAAAAAGATTAGCGATCTATGGTTCGTTGATAAAAAAGGGTTTCTATTGAAAAACTTTGAAATTGAAGTAATTACAAAAATTAAGAATATTAATAATGGTCAGTGCTTTAAAGTTTATTTTCACTTTGTTTTGGCTATTCCAATAAAACCTGCTTTATTGGTAAGGATTGTTACGGCTGGAAAGGAACCTTGCATTTTGAGTTATTTCATAAAAATTGCAAGCTAACCAATAAGCTAAGAGCTGCTAATCATATTATCCAATCGAATTTAAGTGTTCTCTTCTTGATTTGCTTCTTTTTAAACCCGTTATAGCTTCCTTTGCTATTATCAAACTTTCAAATACTTTTCAAAATGTTTTTATGGAAAATTTAAATTTAAAATTTTTATGTTTTCTGATCCATTGTCTTAGCTAGTTATAGTAGACCTATTGAATAAGCAAGACTAAAATCTGGTGGCAGTTGTAAAAATGAGTCAAATGTAATTGAAGTAAAATTTTTAAATAACAAAAATATGAGTTATACAAATTTTATATATGTATCTTTGAATATAATTAGTAATCAGATGAACTAAAGTACGTTATGTACATAAATTACCTTTTAAATTTTGTTTTGTTTGTATACTGCGTGTGCATGAAAGAATTTATAAATATATATGCTTATATATAGTCCATATACACAACGAAAATAAAAGAGCTACAGAGCATAAAAAGAAAATGAATTAAGAATATAAAAGAAAACTGTGTAAGATCTACTGGGCCTCAAAACATCCGACATTTTTAAGTAATATTCTCGAAGGTTTAGCCAACGTTTTAAGTAAATAATCGATATCAACTTGTATAAATTTGAGCTCTTTGAAAATTGATTTATTGATTGTGATTAGAATTTCAGTTTATATTGGACCAAATTTGATTTTGAAAATATCCTGGTTACACGATAATCGTAAAATGTCTTCACTTTATTATTAATCATTTTTTCTTGAAAAAAAGTAGTAATATTTTTCAAAAATAATTTCCACTTGAAAAGTTTGTTGAAAGATTAGTTTATAGTTAAAATATTGCTATAATTGGGATCAGCGATCGGCTTTAAATTCTATTAAAGAAGCTTTCAAAAGGCTAAATAAAAATAACCGTTAAAGGTATGTTAACGTTATATTTCTTTATATTTGTATAATATAAATTTTGATTTCTTCTGAGGCAATTTAATTGATTGTTTCAGAATGTTAAAATGCTACACCTATCACATATTACCGCCCGGCCCGCAAGTCGGCGTGTGCGCGCTATTGATTGTCGTAAATGCCTTTGAAATTAAGCCGCATTTTTTTGCTATAAAATTTTTACTATATGCGGTTTTATTTACACAAATCCATAAAAATCAACGTTTTTAATTGGTGTTTTATTATTCGAAACATGTAATGACTCCTAACGAGTGCTTTATGGTCCAAATTTATGTGTCTAGACCAAATTTGCGTATCTGCAAACCAAATTTTTGCATCTTAAATTGGGAACTTCCAGTAATTTAAACAAATTTTTTCGTCTGGTCGTTGGCGCATGGCACTAAAACTCGATCACCCTTTTTTAAAGCATGTAAATCGGTCTTTTTTGAGACACGCCACATTGATGTATGATGAACCATTGTTATGGATGAATCCGCATCTGTGATAAAATCAGCTTATACGCAAGAAAATCCTAATTCAGTCAACAGTTTGGTAGACTTGTTTAACATATGCCCCATTCTTCATTTGTACTAAGTATCCTAGTGCAAGACGATTGAAAGTCTATTGTGTTGACTTCACTTGAAACGTTCGAAGTTAACGCAACCACATTGGTAATTAAGAACGATTCTCTCAACAACGTAACCCACAGCACAACTATGGAGGTAGACGAAGCTATTTTCAAGCTTGGCTTGGTGGGAAGGTGGCAGTTCAGCTACTACTCCCTCATCATCCTCATGTTCCTCTTTCCCGGATCTTGGCACATCTTCAACATCATTTGGATCGGTATGCCTCCTTGCTTCATCATCATCGTCATCATCATCATCATCAGCATCATCATCCTCATCATCATCATCATCCTCATCATCATCATCATCCTCATCATCATCATCATCATCATCATCATCATCATCATCCTCATCATCACCATCATCATCATCATCGTCATCATCATCCTCATCATCATCATCATCATCATCATCATCATCCTCATCATCACCATCATCATCATCATCATCATCATCATCGTCATCATCATCATCATCATCATCATCATCGTCACCATCATCATCATCATCATCATCATCATCATCATCATCATCATCATCATCATCATCATCATCATCGTCACCATCATCATCATCATCATCATCATCATTAATCCTTCATTACTATTTCAAATCGTCTACTACATATTCCTATGAAGGTGCATGGCAGAGTTTTATAAGCAAATTTCACCGATATATTTATTCAGTAGTATATACATATATATATATATATATATATAAATGAAAATAAATAACTATATGCATATATATATATATATATATATACAATCATAATTCAACAATTTTCAATCATGTCGTGTGGCATACAAGGAACACAATGGTTTTATGGTCAAAACTTCGAAGAACTGAGCAAATAGCAAATTCATGGTGACGTCAGAGAGAAAGTGTTCTACGCATTTGAGTATCAAGGCGTCATCAAGCGCTCAGAAGCATGCAAGCACTACCACTTGTCATCCAACCCTAAAACACCCGAGCATTTTTTCAAAAACTTTCGAGAAGCTTTATTTTCGACACCTTAAACAATCATTGCGTCCCGTCCAACGTGTGGCAGTGTGGCGGTGTGGTAGTGTGGTGGTGTGGTGGTGTGGTGGTGTGGTGGTGTGGTGGTGTGGAAGTGTGGCAGTGTGGCGGTGTGGTAGTGTGGTGGTGTGGTGGTGTGGTGGTGTGGTAGTGTGGCAGTGTGGCTGTGTGGCGGTGTGGCAGTGTGGTGGTGTGGCAGTGTGGCGGTGTGGCGGTGTGGTGGTGTGGCAGCTACAGCGGGTGAAAGATTTTAAAACAAGTACGGGCTGCTTTTGAGTTTCAAACTTATTTTCAAGCATGATGCAACATCCACCTGAACTTCTCGCCTGATCTTTTATCGACTTCACAAAACGTCCTACGGCCTAGATGCGTACACACACATGCACGCTTGGACACTTGTGAGTCTGAGGAATAAGTTGTGTACGTTTTCTCGCTCTGAGTGAATGCCATGTACCTTCCATTACAATTGCGATGGCGTTACAACGCCCACTTGAAACACAATGGCGTCTAACATATCTTGAGCTCACAGCTTTCGAAAAAAATAATCCACCACAACAGCCAACAATCCCAGCTGATTCATAATGCCTCTCCTGTCTCCATAGATCAAATGTCACAACAACAACAACAAAAACAACAACAACAACAACAACCTCACACACTTTTCTCAGTCACTATTGAAGCTATGTGACTAATTTGCGGTTAGATTTCTTTACGATTTCAGCACTAGTATGCCTTGTTTGCGCTGCCTTTTGCGACCAACGTTACGCAATCACCTTTGAGCGTTTGTGTGTTGGGTGTTCTTGCTTCTTCCGTCAGAAGATACGAGAATTACTTTAATTTTCATAAAATTACTCGATTTCATATTTTTTCTCTCATTTCCATAATAATAATAATAATAATAATAATAATAATAATAATAATAATAATAATAATAATAATAATAATAATAATAATAATAATAATAATAATAATAATAATAATAATAAGAATAATAATAATAATAATATAAATTAATAATATTTATTATTAATATATTTTCATTACTATTATTTTTTCTTCATTTTTGTATTAATATTTTCATTTCATTTATTATTATTATTATTATTATTATTATTCAGATTATCGCTAAGTATTCTCATTTTCAAGATTATTATTATTATTATTATTATTATTATTATTATTATTATTATTATTATTATTATTATTATTATTATTATTATTATTATTATTATTATTATTATTATTATTATTATTATTATTATTATTATTATTATTATTATTATTATTATTATTATTAATTCGATTTTGTTATTCTACCATTGAAATGGTACATACCTCGATGTATTTTGTTATAAGGTTACTTTTGAGCCTCGTAGACCACGTGAGGCGATGCCCAACAACATTGTTTATTGTATTTTTAGTAACAAATCAGTATTCAGTATTTTTAGTAACTATTTTTGCATCTATATCCATATCTATGTATGCGTGTGATGTTTTGAAGACGAATATTAACCTAGTAATAGTGATAAAAATTGATTGTTAATGGCTTGGCAGGGAGGCGGTTAATGGGAGCGGGTGCATTAATGGCTAGCTTGCGTGTCTTGCAACTGGGTTGTCATGGAAGGTGCCTGTATGATTAGTAGCCCAAAAGGATGGCGAAAAAGGCTTGCTTCTCCCTCGTAAATGAATTCCGCTCCGTCTCCTTGGTTACTCCAAACAGTAGGCGATCGATGTAGGCGCAAACAATGCTACCGAAATACCGCGTGCTTCTTTGCCATTTACTGCTGGAACTTGAGGTGGAGGCGTCTTTTGAGGTGTATTATATTCATGCCTATTCATAACTCTCCTCTGCAACTGGTGTTAGTAGCAGAGGCTTTTGTTCTCCCGTTTCTTCCCTCAATGCTCCCACAAAGCGCTGGCGGCTGCGTCCACAACCGAGAGTTCCGACCGACCACTGGCTTCCACGGCAGTGTCTGAGTTGTTAGACGCCTTCTCACACCACTTTTTAGCATGTTCTATCCACGCAAGAGGACAATCTCTCGCCATAAAGACCAGCGGCATAATAGACCCAGTTATATTGTTTACCGCTAATTCATTCACCACAGACACAGCATTTCAACTCAACCACACACAAAACCCTCTTGAAATAAAAATCAAAATAAAAAGTAAATAAAATTGATTTTGTTTTTAACTCCATTGGCAAAAGCTTCTACATAGGCGCTTTTAAGGCCATTTTATAATCTCTCTGATTGAATAAAAACAATATGGCCGCGCCTTCATTTCATGTTCCTCTCATTACTTTTGCCTTTATAAAAGTCATCTTTTGCCGCTATGAACGGCTTTAAGTCAATTAAATAAGAAAAAAAAGATTTTAATTAAATGATTAAAAGTTAAATAAGGAAAAATAAATAACGACTGAAAAATTAAATAATTAAAATATTAAATGTCAAAACAAAAAAATAAAAATATTAAATTGAATATGGAGAAAAAAGATATTAAATTGAACATTTAAGTGAAACCTCTGCCACATCTGGTGGACCTTACACAGCATGAGATGTTAAAGTCTTCACTCGTTCGATGCAAGCAAAAAATATGTCAAAAAACTGAAGCTAAAAACGAACATTACGTATGCAAATTCGCCCTCACAATTTGTAGAGTTTGTGGCTACGCGTACTGATTCTTCCCTTTCACATCTGTTACACATTTTATTATGAAGTTTTTTTTCTTATGAAGTTTTTTTTCTTATGAAGTTTTTTTTCTTATGAAGTTTTTTTTCTTATGAAGTTTTTTTTCTTATGAAGTTTTTTTTCTTATGAAGTTTTTTTTCTTATGCATTTTTTTATCATTATGATTTCATTTCCTTATTTTTAATATTTATATTATTATTTATATTATCATTTATTATTATTATCTATATTATCATTTATTATTATTATTTATATTATCATTTATTATTATTATTTATATTATCATTTATCATTATTATCTATATTATCATTTATTATTATTTATATTATCATTTATTATTATTATTTATATTATCATTTATTATTATATCTATATTATCATTTATTATTATTATTTATATTATAATTTATTATTATTATTTTTTTATCATAATTTTGTTATTTATGATGTCATTCGTTCATGACTTATCTTCTTCACACTCTAATCATACCTCATGTTATCTTTCTCCCTTCCATGAGATCTTAGAATGGGCTATAAATAGACTGCACGAATTCGCGACCGCTTCGAACCGATTAATCATTACTCAAATACACCCACACCTCACAAGCGCCTTGTTGTTGCAAAGGTTTCTTGAGTCTATTCATCATTCATTCATTCATTCATTCTTTCATTCTTCCATTCATTCTTTCATTCATTCTTTCATTCATTCTTTCATTCATTCAGTCATTCTTTCAGTCATTCTTTCATTCATTCATTCATTCATTCATTTGTTCATTCATTCATTCATTCATTCATTCTTCATTCATTCTTTCATTCATTCTTTCATTCATTCTTTCATTCATTCATTCTTTCATTCATTCTTTCATTCATTCTTTCATTCATTCTTTCATTCATTCATTCTTTCATTCATTCATTCATTCATTCATTAATTTGTTCATTCATTCATTCATTCATTCATTCTTCATTCATTCTTTCATTCATTCTTTCATTCATTCTCTCATTCATTCATTCATTCATTCATTCATTCTTTCATTCATTTTTTCATTCATTCTTTCATTCATTTTTTCATTCATTCTTTCATTCATTCCAAAGCTTTCATTATGACTCAGCTGTGAAGGTGAAACTTGAAAGGCCTTGAGAGGCCACTCTTCCATGCCAGCACTCACCGCTTACTGTTTCAGTCAGCAACAAGATTCCTCCAACTTGCACTCAACGAATCTTTCTCATATTCGACTCCACAAGAAGCTTATTCGATAACTTTGTTTTTTCTTCTTCAAAAAATTTTCTTCTATTTTTGGCCAAAAAAGTTTTAATCAAGCTAAAACGGAAACGCATTTCAAAATTGGCGTAGTTTTCCACGTGTACAACCAATCCAACTAACGTGTACAACCAATCCAACTAACGTGTACAACCAATCCAACTAACATGTGCAACCAATCCAACTAACGTGTACAACCAATCCAACTAACGTGGACAACCAATCCAACTAACGTGTACAACCAATCCAACTAACGTGTACAACCAATCCAACTAACGTGGACAACCAATCCAACTAACGTGTACAACCAATCCAACTAACGTGTACAACCAATCCAACTAACGTGTACAACCAATCCAACTAACGTGTACAACCAATCCAACTAACGTGTACAACCAATCCAACTAACGTGTACAACCAATCCAACTAACGTGTACAACCAATCCAACTAACGTGTACAACCAATCCAACTAACGTGTACAACCAATCCAACTAACGTGTACAACCAATCCAACTAACGTGGACAACCAATCCAACTAACGTGTACAACCAATCCAACTAACATGTACAACCAATCCAACTAACGTGTACAACCAATCCAACTAACATGTACAACCAATCCAACTAACGTGGACAACCAATCCAACTAACGTGTACAACCAATCCAACTAACGTGTACAACCAATCCAACTAACGTGGACAACCAATCCAACTAACGTGTACAACCAATCCAACTAACGTGGACAACCAATCCAACTAACGTGTACAACCAATCCAACTAACGTGTACAACCAATCCAACTAACGTGTACAACCAATCCAACTAACGTGTACAACCAATCCAACTAACGTGTACAACCAATCCAACTAACGTGTACAACCAATCCAACTAACGTGTACAACCAATCCAACTAACGTGTACAACCAATCCAACTAACGTGTACAACCAATCCAACCAACGTGGACAACCAATCCAACTAACGTGTGCAACCAATCCAACTAACGTACAAATTCACAGGGTATCATGCTTTGGCGACAACCACCAACATCATTATCACCACCACCATCATCATCATCATTATCACCACCACCATAATTGTCACCACCACTATCACCATTCTTATCACCACCACCATCATTATCACCACCACCATCATTGTCACCACCACCATCACCATCGTTCTCACCACCAACATCATTATCATCACCGCCATCATTGTCACCACCACCATCACCATCGTTATCACCACCAACATCATTATCACCACCGCCACCACCACTACCACCACCACCACCACCACCACCACTACCACCACCATCACCACCACCACCACCACCACCACCACCACCACCACTACCACCACAGGTTACAAGCCACCTCACCAATGCAAGCTGCCAAGTAACTACTCCAAGGAAGAGTGGATCCCTCGTGATGAGTACGGTGACTTCTCTTCATGCGAAATGTACGCCAACTCGTCGCTAGGCAACGAGACCACCACTTGTACCAATGGTTACGAGTATGACCTGGACTTCAGCGGGCCTACCTTTGCCTCTAAGGTAGCCGTTGCCATGGTTTTCAGAGATATGACACTTTATTATTTAATGATTTCAGTGAAGTCAAAGTTTACCTCATGACATTTCATGAGTTCACATACGCCTTATTTGCGTAGCTTCGAAACATTTTGAGGCGTGTTGTCAGTATGAATACCTCATTAATGATACTTGTTGGACGTGTTCAAAATGTCTGTTGGCCTTTCAAAACCACGATTCATCAAACACGATTCATCTTGGGATTTCTATGCCAACTTCCACCTCTTTCATGCCTCACAGCCATCATTATTGAGAAGCGTTTCATACCACGAGTACAACAACCCCGCCATCATCATCACCACAACAACCACCATGACCTCCACCACCACCGCCAACGCCACCACCACCGCCACCACCACCACCACCACCACCACCACCACCACCACCACCACCACCACCACCACCACTATCCCAGTGGGACATGGTGTGTGACCGTTCGTACCTGGTAGACACGTCACAGACGATGATGGCGTGTGGGGTGTTGGTGGGAAGCTTGATCTTCACCAGGATTTCAGACCACTTGGGCAGGAAACCCGTTATCATAGTTATCCAGATCCTCCTCAACCTCACTGGATTTCTCACCGTCTTTTGCGACCGTTTCGAGTGGTACTACTTTTGGAGGTAGTTGCCAGCTGTGTGGTGTTATTTATCGTCTTTTATTTCTCTTTTTTTCTTTTTTTCCAAAGTTTTTAAAATATTAAAAATATTTAAAAAATGTTTGAAACTTTGGAGTATCTTTTTAAATCTTATTAACAACCTCTCGCTTCCTCAATTTATGCACGTAACCTACTATGGGAGCATTGTCGGCTGTAGAGATATCTGAATCATTTAATACAACAACAGCGCTATGCTGTGGAAACATCTAACTATAATGGTACTATGCCAATAATTCAATTCTATTTTTATGACATTTTCTAAGATATGTTAAGAAGAAGAGGAAGAGGAAGAGGAAGAGGAAGAGGAAGAGGAAGAGGAAGAGGAAGAGGAAGAGGAAGAGGAAGAGGAAGAGGAAGAGGAAGAGGAAGAGGAAGAGGAATAGGAAGAGGAAGAAGAAAAAAAAGAAGAAGAAGAAAAAAGAAGAAGAATTTAAATTCGCGTTTTTGACGCTCAAGGCCAATGGCTCTTACACAATGCAATAAGACGACAATAAAAAACCACTGGATTACACTGGGACTCCTCACTGGGATTAAAAGACCAGCTTATAAAAGATTATTTTATTAGTATTATTTCCAGTACAAATCATCAGACCACGTTGAGTCTTTGATTAGAATGAAGGGGATACAACTCATTGTGGGTTACTTTAGTATTCTGTATCCATTATATGGGCTCCAAGGAACGATAGAGTGATAAGTTGATTGCATCAGGATTTTTATTTCCAAAATAACTTGAGCGATGCATTCTCGATCAATTGCATCCTTGCTGAAAAAATATTCAAAAGAATATAAAAATATTTTAAAAATATTTAAAATATAATGTTTGAAGGCAATGAAAAAGATTTTTTTATATAAACATTTCTCTATCAACCTTCCAAAACTTCAAACAAACTCCATGGTAACACTTCGCAAATAACCATTCATGTAAGGTCGGGCGAATGATCTTCCGTATAACGTCCATAACACCTTCTTCTCCCCCTCTCCTTCCTCCTCCTGCTTCTCCTCCTGCTCCTCCTCCTGCTCCTCCTCCTTCTCTTCCCTCCTCCTCTTCCCTCCTCCTTCCTTCTCCTCCTTCTCCCTCTCCTTCTCTTCCTTCTCTTTCTTTCCTTTCCTCCCCTTTCCTCCCCCCTCCTCCTCCCTTTCAACCAGGTTCTTTGAGGGAATCTTCCAGCAGGGTGTCATCTCCATCAATGTGGTTCAGATGTGTGAGATGTTCTCTACAGAACACAGGGCTCTGGTCGCTATCACTGGCTCCGCCTTGTGGGCCTTTGCAGAGTGTCTTTTGCCCCTCTTGGCCTACATTGTCAGGAACTGGGTTTACTTCCAAGTCATCATCAGTCTCTATGGCTTCCTCTTTATACCAGCCTACTGGTGCGTCTCTCTTGCTGTCAACCTTTGATGCTTCATGATGCAGATCGATTTTTTTATTATTTTTAATAATATTAATTAATTCATCGTTGAGTTGTCACCATTTGCTTATATTTCTGATTTATCACCTTCTTCTATTTTTATAGATCTCATATGCAATATGGCTTGGTAACTGGACCTAGTAATCAACTTCAAGGTGCCATTAACTCTCATTTTGGTCGTTAGGTGGCTGCCGGAGACGATTCCTTGGTTGCATGCGAACAACAGGGTGGAGGAGGCAGAGAAAGTGTTGTTAAGGGCTGCCAAGATGAACAAGATGACCTTCCCCAAGCCCATCCTCAAGCCCTACCACGAGGACGATGACGACGAGGAAGGCAGTGAAGGCGAGAAAGAGCCCCTCAACACTATAGACGGCTTCCAACTCGAAAGCGGAGACGCGCCGTCTGAGAGGAAAGAGACCGCCTTCAAGACCTCTCCCGGCACCATCTCTAGCATCAAGATGTTTCTGCACCGCAAGTTCGGTCCTAAGAAGCACCTCAAGATTCAGTACTCCGCCTGGGAGCTGGTCAAGAACAAGCGACTCCTCACCTTCCTCATCATCTGCGTCACCTTCGGGTGAGTGCTCTTGTTGTGGGGACTCCACATGGCGTTGTGAATGTTGTGAACGGTAACTTTTGTATGGTTCGCTACCTTTGGTATTTTCATTTTCCTACCGTACTAAGGTAAATACCATGCAAAGGCTAGTGTTGGAGTGAGTAGTTTTCGGTAGGGCTTTGTGAAACCTCCACGGTAACATAAACTCACATTCCATCTCAACTTCCATCAATTGGCTTCTTTTTTCGCTGCCTTCATCACTGCCACATCATTCGCCAAAACCTTCCTCATCCCTCATACTTTCTATCACATCTACCTCACCCTCCCTCAAGCCTCCATCATCACCACCATACACCACTACCACCATCACTATCACCATTCCACCACTGCCCTCATCAACTTATCACTACCATTATCACTATCACCACTACCATCATCATCACCACCACCACCAACACACCACCACCACCACCACCAACACACCACCACCACCACCACCACACCACCACCAACACACCACCACCACCACCACCACCACCACCACCACCACGACGACCACCACGACCACCACCACCACCACCACCACCACCACCACCACCACCACGACCACCACCACCACGACGACGACCACCACCACCACCACCACCAGTCTGGTGGACAACCTGGTGTACTATGGCTTGATTCTCTCGAGCAACTCCCTGTCCAACAACCACTACCTCAACGGGTTCCTCAACGCCCTCATTGAAATTCCCGGCTGTATCGTCACCTACTTGGCCGTCAAAAAGTAACAGATTTTCCGCCTTCAAAGTAACCCAATTATTAATTAATCAATCAATCAATCAATCAATCAATCAATCAATCAATCAATCAATCAATCAATCAATCAATCAATCAATCAATCAATCAATCAATCAATCAATCGATCAATCAATCAATCAATCAATCAATCAATCAATCAATCAGTTAATTATCAATCTGCGAACTTTTTATCTTTATCTATATTTTTTATAACCAATAAACCAAAGAAAATTAATTTTTTGAACTTTTCAAGAAAAATCATTCTAACTTCTCCTTCCTTATCTTTTCCATTAAGCTTTCCTTCTTCCAAGTACTCATGCCTTTAATACTCTCATGAACCATCCATAGGTTCGGGAGAAAGAAGCCAATGGCTGCTTCTCACGCCCTTGCAGGCTTGGCGCTGTTGGCTTGTGTGGTTGTTCAAGTCTTCATGGGTGCGTTTATATCCTCTGAACTTGTACAACTAATGTTATCAACAGTAATCTTTTGTTATCAACAGTAATCTTTTGTTATCCACAGTAATCTTGTTATCCACAGTAATCTTGTTATCCACAGTAATCTTGTTATCCACAGTAATCTTGTTATCAACAGTAATCTTCTGTTATCAACAGTAATCTTGTTATCAACAGTAATCTTGTTATCAACAGTAATCTTGTTATCAACAGTAATCTTGTTATCAACAGTAATCTTTTGTTATCAACAGTAATCTTTTGTTATCAACAGTAATCTTTTGTTATCAACAGTAATCTTTTGTTTTTGAACAATTTTATGCTCCCAACAAAAATCCTTTGTTCTTAACAAGCGTTTTGATCATTTCAACAAAAAATATTTGTAAGAAAAGGTTTTTTAACCAATATTTTATAAAATTTTATAAATTTTATTTATTTACGAAAAATCCTCAAAAAATTATAATAATTATCAACTTTCGCGGTCCTTTCAAAGATAAAAGCAACCACGTGATCATCATTCCCGCTCTGAACATCATAGGCAAGTTTTGGATCGCTGGAGCCTTCGCAATCGACATTTTCTACGTCACAGAAATCTTTCCGACCAACTTGAGGTTTGTGAGCTGTCGCACGGAAAAGTGACTCAATGCATTAGTGGATAATTCTTTAATAAATCGCTTCAGTTTCTTCCTTTGGCGCTTTACAAACTGAATTTATTATTATTATTATTATTATTATTATTATTATTATTATTATTATTATTATTATTATTATTATTATTATTATTATTATTATTATTATTATTGAATATAATTAGTTTAATAAACTTTAATTTTTAAAAAACTATTTATTCTTGGTTTAAATGTTTGAAATTCAAAAATTTATTTGATCATCCACAGAAACCAGGCCTTCGGCATCTGCATCTTCTTCGCAAGGCTCGGCAACCTCATGGCTTCGTACGCGGCTTACGTTGTGAGTTTGAGAACTTTACGGCTAGTCCGCAACTTGAGGCGCCTCTTCAACCCATGCCACCCGTCCCACAGGCCGAAAATTATCCGAGCGTTTTATCGTTGGTGTTTGGGGTGCTGTCGATCACGGTGGCTGTACTCATAATCTTCCTGCCCGAGACGCGAGGAAGAGCGCTGCCTGAGACGATCGAAGACATCGAGGCGTGGTACGCATCGAATAAGCTGCCGAAGAAGGCCAAGCAGAACAGGCCCATCGTGAGGGGCTTGGAAGGTGACGGTGAAAAAGTTTCAAATGGCATTCCAAAGGTATGATGTCTCGTCGTCCAGCCTCCCTTCACACCTTAATGCTTGTTTCAAAGTGACGTGAGTTGAAGTATTTAGCGTTGAATATTTGTATTTCGGCTAGACCTTCTAAGCGCACGACTCTACTCCGCCACTCTGTTGCTGCCTGCGCTAAATCTTGAAATTAAATTCTTACTCGAACCTTGTTCTCTCTTGTCTAGGCCGATCATTTTTCAAATTCGCCACTGATTACCAGGTGCTAAAGTGTTTTCCACCATTCCATCCAGCCTTATTTCATTCCAAAATTCTATCCGGTGGCTATTTTTCTAGTAGTATGACGTCATCTTTCATCTCATTGCAATCTTGAAAATTTTCTACATATTATTATCATCGTTATCGCTACTTTTATTTGCATTGTTGTGATTTCTTTTCAAATTATATTATTATTATTATTATTATTATTATTATTATTATTATTATTATTATTATTATTATTATTATTATTATTATTATTATTATTATTATTATTATTATTATTATTATTATTATTATTATTATTATTATTATTATTATTATTATTATTATTATTATTATTATTATTATTATTATTATTATTATTATTATTATTCGATATAACGGCTGAAGGTCCTTTCAGTCTTCTTGGCGTTCGATGCGATGCACGCTCTGTTGTTGATCGGCACACAAGATCTCCACAATGTGATAGCGATTGGGCGCAGTGTAGTGCGACTACACACCATAGCCAGTTTGTCACCATCAAGTGCTTGTTTAGCGGAATATTTCTTGGCTCAGCTTCTTTCAAAGTGTGCTCTCAAGTTTGAGTCGGGAATTCTTTTAAATCGTCATGTTTTGTACGTTAGCAGCCGTCGTCAAAGTTTTTCGTCGCTGGCTTTTTATTCCTACTAACCTAACGAAGACGCCTCTTGTTCCCTTGTTCCAATGAGCTTTCACTCAAAGGTTATTTCAATCTTTTTGCTAAAACATCGCATTCTGCAGGTTTGTAAAATCAGGCTTTCACTAATATTTTTGTACCAAAGAAGAAAACAAAGAAAACGTGAGTCTACTATAGATTTTAAGAATATATTCACTTCAACTAGTCAGGTTTTGCGATGTACTTTCAAGCGTTGTTATGTTCGCAGCGGTGACTGTTTGAAATATTTTTATGTTGTTCAATATGCAAAGTGTTAAAGTTAGTGTCATAGAGTAAAAAACAAAAAAACAAGCAAAAAACAAATTTCCTTACAAAGCCTTCTCAGTGACACAAGCTAGCAGGCCGTTTAACAGAATACAATGTTTAAAATCACTCTTTAATCATTCATTGGTGCGCGGCGTCCAAGTATGTGGATATTTTAGGTCAATAAAATTACCTTTGTACGCACTGATGATTGCTAGTTTAACTTCTTGCAAGTTTGTTTGAATGTTGCATTATTGACTCTTGGATTGGCACACACGTGTTACGCAGCATTTCAAAATTACCATTTCGTCTGTTACTTTTTCCTTTTCATGGTTTTTACCGACACAATAAAGAGTTCGTCAATTCGTTCTCTTACATTAATGACGAATAAAAATAACAAGTTAATAAAAACAAACGCACCCTTATTTTCAAACTCATAACCGCCAAAGGTTATATACCTTTTTATAACACAGTGCCTGACTAAGGATTTGAAAACGGCCTAATTATGCAGTGGTTGACTTTTATGGACATGTTTTGGCGTTTCATTGAAAGGTAGGTGGCCTGGTGCAGGAGGTTGAAAACGATCAACATCTTGCTTTTTGACCTCAATTGCAGCGGTAGCGAAGTCTCGACGGAAGGGCACCCTGGAGTAGAAAACAGGCCTCTGGTGGTGTGGTTACACTTGCAGGAGAGAGTGAATTCAAGTAGGGGCTCATGATGTTGTGGGCGCTTCAAGGGGGCAAGATGTCCACTGCTCATGAACCATCGATCTCATGTGGTTTGGATCATAGTGAGACAGAGTTGCTCGAATCGTTAGTCCTACTCCTTAATTTCAAATCTCAGGCTTTTACAGTAGGACAGAGTACTTGCTGCTGCTGTTATTACACACGTTACCTGCTGTTGTTAGTACACTTGTTACCTGCTGCTGTTATTAAGCATGTTACCTGCTGTTGTTATTACGCGTGTTACCTGCTGTTGTTAGTACACACGTTACCTGCTGTTGTTAATATGCGTGTTACTTGGATTTATTATCACGTATGTTGCGAGCGGTTGCTAACTAATGTGTTACTATAAGAAAACTAAAATTAAGTTGATGAAAACCACAGAATTATTGAAAACGAAGCTATGCTTCTTTCAGCTGTGATGTGTCAGTGAAAGATAGATTTGATGTATTTCAAGTTTAATGACTTTCCGAACCAGAAGGTTATTGACCTTCCAATGGTTGAAACTAGAATGTAAAGTTGAGTGATAAATTGAGGGGATTGAGTGTTTGAGTAGAAACAAGAAATAAATAGTTAAAAATCTGAGCATTAAAAATTATTTTGCTGTTTGAGAAAAACACGGGTGTTCCTGAACGAAGTTAAAAAACTTTTCATATAAAATCAAAATAAAGCTTTCGTTCCTCGTTGAATTTTTCATCGTCCTTTAGCGCTTTGATCCGATCTAATTCGGTAACTTTTTTCAACCTCACAAACCACCTCACCAACTCTTCGCCCAAATTCTTCTTCATCACCTCATTCTCTTCCAATTCAAGCAAAGATTCTTTCAAAGTAAACGGCACAGAGTCGTCGTGCTTAGTTCTACTCACACATTCTTCCTTGCTCACTTCGCCTTCGGCAGCTTGCAGGGGCAGCCGCTTGACAATGCCATCAATGCCGGCAGCGAGAGTAGCAGCAGTGGCTAAGTAAGGGTTGCAAGAGGCTGAAGGAAGACGGTTTTCAATGTACGTGTGATGCATTCCAGTGTTCTTGATTCTGTAGGAAGTCAAACGGTCGTCGTATCCCCAGTTGATTTTGTAGGGAGTGGTGTAGGAATGAAGCCTGCGATAGCAGTTCACGGTGGGACAACAAAAAGCAGTGAGTGCTTTGGAGTGCTTGAGCAGACCGGCTAGAAAGTGGCGACACGTGGTTGAAAGGTGATCTGGCTGGCTAGCGTCAAAGAAGGAGTTTCTGAGGCCACCCTCAGGGCCATTCTGCCACAACGAAAGATTCAAATGGAAGCCGTTGGGTGAGCAATTTACGGATGGAGAACTCATGAAAGTGGCCTTGTAACCCATCAAAGCACTCATCTCTCTGATCGCCTCCTTCACCACCGATACCTTGTCTGCGGTCTTCACTCCGAGTTCTGGCTCCAACACCAGCTCAAACTGCCCCTCCCCATGCTCCACTTTGATCGAAGATACATCAAAGCCCGACTTTTCGAGGTGTTTCTCCACGGTGCAAAGATACTTTTGAAAGCTCGCAAGAATGCTCAAAGAGCTCGCAGACTTGCTATTGAAGACCGGCTTCAGAGGATCGGGCTGAAAGAGGGAAAACTCTATCTCAAAAGCTGATTTCAATTGAAAACCCAACTCTCCCAGTTTATTCAGCTGCCTTCTCAGTGCAAACCTTGGACACGCCTCCAAAAGGCTTCCTTGCCTGTAGCTTAAAGGCCATTTCACTTCGGCCAACACCCCACCTATCAGCCAGTCTGTGGGAAGTATTTTAGTTTCTTAACAAATTATTAATTCTTTTTTTCACAAATTTAACTTTATTTTCAATATCACAAATTTAAAATTTATTCTTAATTAAAAGATTTGAAAATCTTATTCAAATCTTATCTTATTCTTCGAAGTTTGAAGATCTCAAATTAATTTTCACTTTTAAAAAAAATTAATTTCAAATAATAAAATATTCATTTTATTAAAAAAAAATTTAAAGTTGTCACTTTCTTCGTCGTTCTTATTTGAGGCCCATGAACAAAGATGCAGTGTGCCGTTGCATGGAAAGCAGTAAAGGTTACCCAGCTGTATGTTCTGAACCTCAGGCATCACCACCAAATCCCCCAAGGGGCTTGAAGCAATTCTGCCTGACAACGAAGAAGTGTGCGTGCACCGGTGATTTATTCATGTAGTTAAGGCCGGAATCATTTCTACAATATTATCTAATCAAAGCATTTGTATAGCGCTGATGACCTTTTATAGTTCTTATTTTTAATTTTTTTAAATAGTTTCTGTTAGTTTACATAGAGTGGCCTCGAAACTCTACGGGGTTAATGCCACTATAATAATATTCGTTTTTGTATTGTATTGTATTGTTTACATAGTTTCATAACATTTTTTTGATACATCATACAAAAAGTAACTTTTTTTGGAGTCGTTCATGAAATTTGGAAAAATAATTGAGTGGATTTGAAGTTAATAAAAGTCATAATGAAAGATTGGCTGAAGGAGCACCTGAGAAGACATCGAAGCCACTGGAAAGAGACTTTTCCAAGTGCCTGCGAGGAACAAGGATAGAGCGCAGGATACCGTTGAGGTCTGAGAAGGATAACCTCAAGTAGTCAAACTTTTTTCCAATCTTTTTTTCCATCTCAAACAACTCGTTCAAGTCAAAATTGATGCTCTCTTCCATCTTTCAACTCTGATCGCTAGTCCACAACTTGATAAACCACCAAAGCTCTTCAGACCGTCCCTTAAGCACACATATATATAACTAATTTGTTTAAAATCGATAAATTTTTTAATGTAATCGATTTATAGCGAAAATTCAACATTAACATTTTATTTATTTGCTTCCTACGATGTTTATGGCTGTTTTGTTGCTCTTTTGATTTTCAAAAATATAAAATAACAAAAATGAACAACTTATGTTGTTGCTCACCTACCATACTGCCTCCTATCACTCCATGTGCACTCAGAGACGTTGTTCTTGCACACAGAGACGTTGTTCTTGCACACAGAGACGTTGTTCTTGCACACAGAGACGTTGTTCTTGCACACAGAGACGTTGTTCTTGCACACTTGTTCTTGTTTGAAGGCGTTCCATAGAAACGGTTTTACTCGCTGTGGGCTACTAGGTGACTAGCTGTTCCAGCACGGCGTCTGCTCTTACTTTTGTTGCTGCTTCTAAAACTCAAATTTGGACTTAGCCAGGAATCGAATTATGAGCTTCACGCTTCACGGCGGAGCTCGCTAACCATTATGCTACAGGCGCAGACTGAACAAGGGTTCGAAGAAAGGGGGAGTAATGAAGAAAATGAGAAGAAGTGAAGTTGTTATCCTGTTTTTGAACACAAGGTCATGTTAAAAGTTGAAAAGCTTGTAAGACTGTCATTCCTGAAATTTTCACTGGCCACAAGTTGGGGTCTTTTGGTCCATCAAATTGCAACCGCCATTTATCGCTTCTGCATAATAAACACATTGAAATCCTTGAAAAAAATTAATGAATAAACAAATGAATGTTGAAAGAATAAATGAATATAAGTAGAAAATAGATTTTTAAATGGATTGCATTGACTGTCATTTGTAACTAAATCAGCGGTGGTCGATAGAAGTTGAACTAACAATAAACCGCATTGCTCCATCGTATAATGTCGAAAAACAATAGCCACCAGGCCCAAACGAACCGAACGACCGTGATCTAACAGCTGTACAAAAACTGTGTACAATCGTAATGGGTGAAGGAGCATGTTGTCAAAGGCGCTGTTTGAAACCAGCTTTTGCCCAGAGGCGCAAATAATGACAAACTTCAAAATCGATGGGATTGATCGGGTAATAATTGAAAGGGAAGAATCGATGGGATACTTTTGAAATTATTTTAGTCTGTCATTTTAGTCTGCCATTCTTCTTCGCAGGCAATTTCTTTTTTGTCTGCAATAGTAAATTGAAAGTTGAAGTAGGGAGTATTTTATGAAATACTTTGTTGATGAGTTATAGGGTTTTTAAGTATTCATAGTTACATCGACAAACATCAACACATCTCAATAAACACACCACACCACACCACACCACACCACACCACACCACACCACACCACACCACACCACACCACACCACACCACACCACACCACACCACACCACACCACACCACACCACACCACACCACACCACACCACACCACACCACACCACACCACACCACACCACACCACACCACACCACACCACACCACACCACACCACACCACACCACACCACACCACACTACACCACACCACACCACACCACACCACACCACACCACACCACACCACACCACACCACACCAACCACACCACAGCACACCACACCACACCACACCACACCACACCACACCACACCACACCACACCACACCACACCACACCACACCACACCACACCACACCACACCACACCACACCACACCACACCACACCACACCACACCACACCACACCACACTACACCACACCACACCACACCACACCACACCACACCACACTACACCACACCACACCACACCACACCACACCACACCACACCACACCACACCACACCACACCAACCACACCACAGCACACCACACCACACCACACCACACCATACCACACCACACCACACCACACCACACCACACCACACCACACCACACCACACCACACCACACCACACCACACCACACCACACCACACCACACCACACCACACCACACCACACCACACCACACCACACCACACCACACCACACCACACCACACCACACCACACTTGCCTTTCCAGCCCTTCAATAAACTTCACTATAGCCTTCTTTGAGCACTCAGACAGATGGAGGTAGTTGAGTCTATGCGAGGCGTTGGAAGGGGGGTGTTTGAAGGGGGCCATCAAGAACTGGTCTTCTGACCTGCACCTGTTGCCCTCTCCATCATGCCTACTTCCTAAGCTTCAGGGTTGGGAAATATTTGTAGTGGCCTCGAAACTCTACGGGGTTAATGCCACTATAATATTATTCGTATTTGTATTGTATTGTATTGTATTGTATTGTATTGTATTGCATTGTATTGTATTGTATTGTATTGTATTGTATTGTATTGTATTGTATTGTATTGTATTGTATTGTATTGTATCTTATTGTATTGTATTTTATTGTATTGTATTGTATTGTATTTTATTGTATTGTATTTGTATTGTATTGTATTGCATTGTATTGTATTGCATTGTATTGTATTGTATTGTATTGTATTGTGGTGAAAGATCAATCGATCAATTGAAGGGTCGTTGGTGATAAAAAAGGATTGAATGCTGGAAAAGTTTTTCGGCAGCGAAAAAAAAGTTCTGAAGGAGTTTTTGGTCCAAAGAAACTGCATTGTGAGGGTTTTGTGTTGAGTATTCTGTATTCCAAGGTATTCCGTGTTTTTCGGCAATTTCAGAACGATTGTTTTTTATTAAAAAATTAAATAAATTTAAAATGGTGTTGTTAGTTGTAACGCAGATGTTAAAGAAATAAGTTGCATGGGCGGAGTTGAAGGTTAAGGCGCCAATTAGGATCAGGCCTATGTTACCAAAAACAAATAATGTTAAAACGGAAGTCGTGCCAGCACAACCGGACATCGATTGTTTAAAAATCGATATTCAAATGTACGGAGTTGCTAAATTAAAATAAAGATGGTTTAATTAATAATTTCAAGATTAAAATATTCAAATTTAGAATTTTTAATTGGGAACTTAAGCATTCTAATTGGGAACTTAAGCAATCTAATTGGGAACTTAAGCATTCTAATTGGGAACTTAAGCATTCTAATTGGGAACTTAAGCATTCTAATTGGGAACTTAAGCATTCTAATTGGGAACTTAAGCATTCTAATTGGGAAATATACTGTTTAAGAGGGAAAATTGACAATTCTTATAAGAATAAATAGACAATTTCACTTGAGGGAGTTACTGATAGGAAGAAGGGGTGTACATGTGGACTATCTCGTGAGAGATTGTGTTGAGGAGTCTGAGGGTGGTGTTGTTCCTTATGAGGGCCACGGCGTTGGTGGCACACGCTGACCCCTCGAAGCTCATACCGTTGGAGTTTTCAAGCTCATAACTGGTGGTCATAAAAGTAGCTTGCTGCTAATGTTGTCAACAGTAGATAGTTACTCTACAACCACGAGTGATAACATGAATCATTTTATTTTCTATCTTTATCATGTTAATTGATACAAAAAACAGTGACAAGCCGGTGTCAAGCCAGTGACAAGCCAGTGAAGAGCCAGTGACAAGCCAGTGACAAGCCAGTGACAAGGCAATAAAAACCCATCACTAATCTATGAAATACTTCAATGGTGTGTAGTGGTTCAAGTTACGCAGTGAAGATGATGGTCAGATCTGGCTGCTTGCTTCTCGAGGACACGTGGTGCCAATACTTGGTTATCGCCGCTTCTCCATCGAGGAGTTTTCTTCTTTTTCTTCTTCTTTGTCTTTTTCTTCTTCTTCTTCTTCTTCTTCTTCTTCTTCTTCTTCTTCTTCTTCTTCTTCTTTGTCTTCTTCTTCTTCCTTCTTCTTCTGTTTCTTCTTCTTTTTTTCCAGTTTCTGTTCTTGTCCATTCTCCTTCCAACATCCTCATTTCAGACTCAATGTAAGGCACTTCGGAAGGGCTCTGTGTTGTGTTTCAAGCAATTCCAATTGTGTTAACCCGAGACGTGATAATACATGATAAGATTATCATTATATCTTGTTATAATACTATTTTAAAGTATTTTTTGTTGGTATTAATTGTAGTAGTAATAGCGATAGTATTTTTATAAACATTACTATACAACTGTTAAGATAGGATTAAACGCAATTATGACATCACCAAATGACATCACCAAATGACATCACCAAATGACATCACCAAATGACATCACCAAATGACATCACCAAATGACATCACCAAATGACATCACCAAATGACATCACCAAATGACATCACCAAATGACATCACCAAATGACATCACCAAATGACATCACCAAATGACATCACCAAATGACATACATCACCAAATGACATCACCAAATGACATCACCAAATGACATCACCAAATGACATCACCAAATGACATCACCAAAAGTCCAAATGGGTTTCATTCGCCCGTGTATTAACGATGCTTCATGCATGACGGTGTAGAAGAAAGCTATTGTTACCTTGGCAACATGCAGTCGAACCAGTCGGCTGGTGAATTTGACCTCCTCAAAGGACATGAGTCGCAACCTTCCTCTCAGCTGTTTGTCATCACCATCGTTGTTGCATTGAGTCTCTTTCTACTGTCTACTGTGTACTTATTGTCTACGAGGTTAACTGATTATCTGCCATGTTTTCTAATTAGCTACCATGTTTTCTAATTAGCTACCATGTTTTCTAATTAGCTGCCATGTTTTCTAATTATCTGCGTTGTTCACTAAATGGTTTAATTTTTCAATAAAAAAACAGAAAATTTTTATCTATAGTTTGAAATGGCTGTCAAGCTCACCAGCGTGAACAGGTGCATAAAATAGTCCTCTGTCTCGTTGACAGTAGTGACAGCTTTCAGCCAACTGTCAATCAATGAGTCGTCAGAAAAACGTGGCAAAGTTTGAAAAAATTTAAAAAAAAGATAATAAAATTTATTTATTTATTTAACTGTGGCTGAATGCAAGATTGACGTTTGTGTGTTAGAATACCTTTTATAGAGGGAGTAATCAACCACCACAGCGATTTCAATGGAAATGGAATATTCTGAAATGATTGTGGAGTACTGTGGAGTACTGTGGAGTACTGTGGAGTACTGTGGAGTACTGTGGAGTACTGTGGAGTACTGTGGAGTACTGTGGAGTACTGTGGAGTACTGTGGAGTACTGTGGAGTACTGTGGAGTACTGTGGAGTACTGTGGAGTACTGTGGAGTACTGTGGAGTACTGTGGAGTACTGTGGAGTACTGTGGAGTACTGTGGAGTGTTGTGGAGTACTGTGGAGTACTGTGGAGTACTGTGGAGTACTGTGGAGTACTGTGGAGTACTGTGGAGTACTGTGGAGTACTGTGGAGTACTGTGGAGTACTGTGGAGTGTTGTGGAGTACTGTGGAGTACTGTGGAGTACTGTGGAGTACTGTGGAGTACTGTGGAGTGTTGTGGAGTACTGTGGAGTACTGTGGAGTACTGTGGAGTACTGTGGAGTACTGTGGAGTACTGTGGAGTACTGTGGAGTACTGTGGAGTGTTGTGGAGTACTGTGGAGTACTGTGGAGTGTTGTGGAGTACTGTGGAGTACTGTGGAGTACTGTGGAGTACTGTGGAGTACTGTGGAGTACTGTGGAGTACTGTGGAGTACTGTGGAGTACTGTGGAGTACTGTGGAGTACTGTAGAGTACTGTGGAGTACTATGGAGTGTTGTGGAGTACTGTGGAGTACTGTGAAGTACTGTGGAGTGTTGTGGAGTACTGTGGAGTACTGTGGAGTACTGTGGAGTGTTGTGGAGTGTTGTGGAGTACTGTGGAGTACTGTGGAGTACTGTGGAGTACTGTGGAGTGTTGTGGAGTACTGTGGAGTGTTGTGGAGTACTGTGGAGTACTGTGGAGTACTGTGGAGTACTGTGGAGTACTGTGGAGTGTTGTGGAGTGTTGTGGAGTACTGTGGAGTACTGTGAGTACTGTGGAGTACTGTGGAGTACTGTGGAGTGTTGTGGAGTACTGTGGAGTACTGTGGAGTACTGTGGAGTATTATGGAGTATAATATCTTTTAGTACAAACACGTTGAGTTTTATTTTTGTGAACGTTACTTGCTTTTGACTTTTTTCTTTATGCATGGAGATTGGATGAAGTTTGATGACAAGAGAATCCATATCAAAACCACTTCACAAGTCAAATTCATTTCTCCTTCTGAACTACTTCTTATATATTTTTATTTTCACTTTGAAAATAGTCGTAAGAAGTTAGATGAAATGTTTCTGCAGCGTTTCCTCCCTGAATGAGATAACAAACATCACTATTGATCCCTGGCTTCAAGGGAGTCCTTAACGAGGGGTTTCCTTGACCAAACATGAGGGGGTTATGGTGAAAGCGGGGTGTTTCGATTCGATCAATACCACCAGCGTGGTCCCATCACTTTCAATGCTTTTCAGTATCATCATCTTAGAGAGACAACCAAGCCTCACACCGCGTGTATGTGTTCTGAGAGCTTCTTTCATGCTTAGCGCCTCTGAGGCCATCTAAGCCCCTTTGAGGCAACCTAGTTTGCGAACTGTGCGCTATAACAAATTGTTAATAAATAAATAAATAAATAAATAAATAAATAAACAAATCTATAAATAAATGAATTAATGAATGAATGAATGAATGAATGAATGAATGAATGAATGAATGAATGAATGAATGAATGAATGAATGAATTAATTAATTAATTCATTCATTCATTCATTCATCCATTCATTCATCCATTCATTCATCCATCCATTCATTTATTCATTCATCCATCCATTCATTCATTCATTCAAAGTGTCAATAGGGCAGTAACGGTTCCCCTTTTGAATGTTCGAATTTTTATTTTTTTCAATCTTTCAATATTTCAATATTTTCATTTTCAGATTATTAAACTTCCAAGTTCAGTTGTGCTCTATACCAAGTGAGTTTAATAGGATTAGAATCGAAATCAGTTTCAATATCTCCCATGAAGAGTGTTGTCAAGTGGTGTCTTCAAACAGAGCGACAGGAGTGACAACAGAGTCCTTTGAGCTGTGAGAACCCGCACAGCTGTTGGTAGTTGTCTTTGCTTCTCAAGTCTTTGCAGTTGCTTACCTTGTCTCCGTACTCGCAACCTGTTCCGGGAGATACAAAACAACATCATACCATGAAATGTATTTAAATGTTGGTACAATACAACTTCTTACTATAAGGTATACAAAAATAAGGTTCAATACAACTTAATAAGTTATACTACAATGAACTAGGATACAATACAATACAATACAATACAATACAATACAATACAATACAATACAATACAAAACAATACAATACAATACAATACAATACAATACAACACAATAAAATACAATACAATACAATACAACACAATACAATACAATACAATAAAATACAATACAATACAATACAATACAATACAATAAAATACAATACAATACAATACAATACAATACAATACAATACAATACAATACAATACAATACAATACAATACAATACAATACAATACAATACAATACAATACAATACACTACAATACAATACAATGCAATACAATACAATATAAAGACGAATGCTAGTAAAGAGGCGTCAGACACACAGAACATCTAGGCAAGTGAATTACTACAGGGAGATTAGTATATAGAAAGAATGATTATGTAGAAGCATTGAGTTATCGTTCATGCAATGTTCGACTGACACCTGCCTCGCTTCACTGCCGAGCGAACTTCGTTCTCAAATCAGTTCGTCACGAGTCCAACATTCAACTATTGATATTCGCTAGGCAAGCGTTTGTGAAACGAAAATAACTAAGTTTGAAAATTTAAATTTTTTTTGGAAGTTGAAGTGGGATGAGGAGTGGGATGAGGAGTGGGATGAGGAGTGGGATGAGGAGTGGGATGAGGAGTGGGATGAGGAGTGGGATGAGGAGTGGGATGAGGAGTGGGATGAGGAGTGGGATGAGGAGTGGGATGAGGAGTGGGATGAGGAGTGGGATGAGGAGTGGGATGAGGAGTGGGATGAGGAGTGAAGTGGGATGATGTTGGCGAGTCCTGAATTCTCTCAAGAGGTATCAAAGGCGGTGACGGCCTTGTGGCTCAGCGAATAATTAAGTGCCAGCATCAGCACTTGCGAAAGCTAACATGAAGTGAATACCCAGCTTAGATACCCAGCTTAGATACCCAGCTTGGATACCCAGCTTAGATACCCAGCTTAGATACCCAGCTTGGATACCCAGCTTAGATACCCAGCTTGGATACCCAGCTTAGATACCCAGCTTGGATACCCAGCTTAGATACCCAGTTTGGATACCCAGCTTAGATACCCAGCTTAGATACCCAGCTTAGATACCCAGCTTAGATACCCAGCTTGGATACCCAGCTTAGATACCCAGTTTGGATACCCAGCTTAGATACCCAGCTTAGATACCCAGCTTAGATACCCAGCTTGGATACCCAGCTTAGATACCCAGTTTGGATACCCAGCTTGGATACCCAGCTTAGATACCCAGCTTGGATACCCAGCTTAGATACCCAGTTTGGATACCCAGCTTAGATACCCAGCTTAGATACCCAGCTTAGATACCCAGCTTAGATACCCAGCTTGGATACCCAGCTTAGATACCCAGTTTGGATACCCAGCTTAGATACCCAGCTTAGATACCCAGCTTAGATACCCAGCTTAGATACCCAGCTTGGATACCCAGCTTGGATACCCAGCTTAGATACCCAGTTTGGATACCCAGCTTAGATACCCAGCTTAGATACCCAGCTTAGATACCCAGCTTAGATACCCAGCTTGGATACCCAGCTTAGATACCCAGTTTGGATACCCAGCTTGGATACCCAGCTTAGATACCCAGCTTGGATACCCAGCTTAGATACCCAGTTTGGATACCCAGCTTAGATACCCAGCTTAGATACCCAGCTTAGATACCCAGCTTAGATACCCAGCTTGGATACCCAGCTTAGATACCCAGTTTGGATACCCAGCTTAGATACCCAGCTTAGATACCCAGCTTAGATACCCAGCTTAGATACCCAGCTTGGATACCCAGCTTGGATACCCAGCTTAGATACCCAGCTTAGACACCCAGCTTAGATACCCAGCTTAGATACCCAGCTTAGATACCCAGTTTGGATACCCAGCTTAGATACCCAGCTTAGATACCCAGCTTAGATACCCAGCTTAGATACCCAGCTTGGATACCCAGCTTGGATACCCAGCTTAGATACCCAGCTTGGATACCCAGCTTGGATACCCAGCTTGGATACCCAGCTTAGATACCCAGCTTAGATACCCAGCTCAGACACCCAGCTTAGATACCCAGCTTGGATACCCAGCTTAGATACCCAGCTTAGATACCCAGCTTAGATACCCAGCTTAGATACCCAGCTTAGATACCCAGCTTAGATACCCAGCTTAGATACTCAGCTTGGATACCCAGCTTAGATACCCAGCTTAGATACCCAGCTTAGATACCCAGCTTAGATACCCAGCTTAGATACCCAGCTTAGATATCCAGCTTAGATACCCAGCTTAGATACCCAGCTTAGATACCCAGCTTGGATACCCAGCTTAGATACCCAGCTTAGATACCCAGCTTAGATACCCAGCTTAGATACCCAGCTTGGATACCCAGCTTAGATACCCAGTTTGGATACCCAGCTTAGATACCCAGCTTAGATACCCAGCTTAGATACCCAGCTTAGATACCCAGCTTAGATACCCAGCTTGGATACCCAGCTTAGATACCCAGCTTGGATACCCAGCTTAGATACCCAGCTTGGATACCCAGCTTAGATACCCAGCTTAGATACCCAGCTTGGATACCCAGCTTGGATACCCAGCTTAGATACCCAGCTTGGATACCCAGCTTAGATACCCAGCTTAGATACCCAGCTTAGATACCCAGCTTGGATACCCAGCTTGGATACACAGCTTAGATACCCAGCTTGGATACCCAGCTTAGATACCCAGCTTGGATACCCAGCTTGGATACCCAGTTACTTGACTTGGTGATTTACAAATTATTAATTATTTATGATGACTAGTTTTATTATTATTCAGTAAAATCATTTTTATTATTAATTGAAATTATTATTATTATTATACTCCGCTTCAGAAGAGCCATACCATGTCCGCCACAAACCGACGAAGTAGGCTCTTCTTTCGAGCTTCTTGCAGGTGGAGCAGCACAGTTTGTTGATGCGTTCGTGGTAGCACAGGAAAGGCAGTGACTCCAACTCATTGCACTCCAGACTGCCCATTTCGCTCTCGATGACTCCTCTGTAGTCTCCGTAAAGACACTCGTCCCCTGATGAGTCGGTGTGGTGCTTTTCAAGGCTTTTAACGGGGAATAGTCAATCAAATTGATGAACCGACAAGTGAGTGATTAGTTGAGAAGTAATGAGTTGATTTCAAAATAAATAATAAAATAAAAATAAAATAAAAATAAAAATAAAATAAAAATAAAATAAAAATAAAATAAAAATGGTATATTGGGAGTAACAATACAATAAAAACAGATTTATTATTACTCATTAAATTTGTTATTATTATTATTATTATTATTATTATTATTATTATTATTATTATTATTATTATTATTATTATTATTATTATTATTATTATTATTATTATTATTATTATTATTATTATTATTATTATTATTATTATTATTATTATTATTATTATTATTATTATTATTATTATTATTATTATTATTATTATTATTATTATTATTATTATTATTATTATTATTATTATTATTATTATTATTATTATTATTATTATTATTATTATTTTTATTATTATTATTATTATTATTATTATTATTGTTATTATTATACTCAGCTTCAGAAAGGCTGAATAAAGAAATCAATTGAACCGAATGGGTAAACAGAAGGTTGAAACAGAAGTAGCAAGAGAAGAATTGGCTGACTGGAGGTGGAAGGAGCAGAGGAGTGGGAGACACACTTCCGTTTGGAGCACCACCTCTTGTTGCCACAGGAAGTTCCCTCAAGGGCCTTCAAAGAAGGGGTCCTGCTGCACTTGGAGGTGGCAGGGTTAAAGCAGAAGATCTTCTCGCAGATCGAATCGTCTGACACCATGCCGTTCTGCGTGTGGTGTTGTGGGGATTGGGGGTGTTGGGTGTGTGTGGTTGTGATGGGTTGGTGTTGGGTGTGTGGTTGTGATGGGTGGGTGTTGGATGTGTGATTGTGATGGGTGGGTGTTGGGTGTGTGTTTGTAATGGGTGGGTGTTGGGTGTGTGGTAGTGATGTTGTGAGATGTGATGTTCACGTGGTGTTGGTAGTGGTGGTAGTCATTAGTTGTAAGTTTTGTTGTTGTTGTTGTTGTGGAAGGAATACGTGGTTTTGGTGATGATGTGGCGTGATGTTTGCGTTGTTTTGTAGTGCTGTCATTTTGAATTGTCAGTGTGATGGTGGTGACGTAATAAGCGTGGTTGTGTGAAGACGATGACGTTGTGATAATACCGCTGATGGAACCGAAAAATAAAAAAAAACTGATTTTGTTCCTAAGTTTTTTAAACTTTCATAAACAAAAAAGTTTTGTACAAAGAAAAAATATTAAAAAAATATAAAAAAATTGTTAATAACGACTAAAAAATGAAAAATGAAAAATAAAAACTATAATATAAAAAAGAATTAATAAAAAAAAAACAATTCTGAAATAGAAACCAAAATAAGTGTAAAAAACAAACCGAGCAATGGAACGACTTGACTCCGTACACCATTTGACATTGTTGCTTAAGCTTGAACATTTGGCCGGCTGGAGTGGCTAAGAGGCGGTAGTCAATGGTGTTTGGGCCTGAGCTCTTGCGGAGGCAGTTGGTGTGGCAGCTGTGGTGGGCAGGATGAGGATTCCAGGATGGAAGTTGGGTTGGGGGTGGGAAAAGAGAAAAAGGAAGAAAAACGAAGAAAAAGGAAGAAAAAGAAAGGAAAGGGGAGAAAAGGAGAGAAAAGAAAAGAAAAAAAAAAGAAAAAAAAGAAAAAAAAAAAAAAAGAAAAAAAAAGAAAAAGAAAAGAAAAAAAAAGAAAAAAAAAGAAAAAAAAAAGAAAAATGGTTGTGCATTATGAGAAAAGCAGTAATTGTGGCATGACAAAACATTTATCGTGTTTGAAGCAATCGCTCCAGCGCTACAATCAGCTGTTGTGTTATGAAATATAATTTTTTGGTTACAACCAATGAAACTTGTGCTTCAACCAAACAGTCATCCAATCCTATCCAATTCACTAATAATAATATTTATAAGGAGTTGATTACACGCTGTTAGAAGGCTCCGCTGATAAATATATAAAAAGTTTCACAATAGTCAGGAATGATTTGTTGCGAGTTATTTCAACAGATAAGTTATTTCATGAGAGAACACTTTTGAAACAAGAGCAACCTGTCAAGAGACTTGATGTATTCTTGGAAGTAGGACGTGGAACAAGATGAGAAGTTGTTGAAGGAGGAGTGTTTGGAGGCATGGTGGGTGGACGCCATCACGTGACAGTCTTTGGGAGAACAATCGTTGTTATTTCCGTCATGGTAGGCACCCAAGCTTCGGAGGGAGGATGTGGGAAGGAATAGAATTTTCAAATTTGGTTCCAAGAACAGCAGTTTTATACTTTTGAAACAGAAACAGTAATGTGGAGGGATGAGTTGGAGACTGGTTGCGTTTGGATTAAGTTAGGGTGGTGGTATGTCAGGATGAGGATAAGTTGAAATGAGGGTCAGTTTAAGTTATGGTGAGTTGAGGTCAAAGTGGGTCGAGATTAGGGTAAGTTGAGATTAGGGTAAGTTGAGGTTAAGGTGAATTGAGGTTAGGGTAAGTTGAGATTAGGGTAAGTTTGGGTGAAGCTAAGTTATGGTTTGAAGTTTTGAGGTTGAGGTGAGTCAAGCTTAGGACTCACAGATGACCGATCTCGTGAACTGCTGTGTCCACAGTCGCCACGGGACCTTTATCAGTGATTATTGCAACGCCCTGCAAAGGAAGTTGAGAACGAGTTTAACTTCAAGCGAACAATTACTTTTGAGGGGAGTATATAAGATCGGATAAGATTAGATTAAGCTAGATTAGACTGAATGAGATTAGATTAGACTGAATGAGATTAGATTAGACTGAATGAGATTAGATTAGATTAGACTAAATGAGATTAGATTAGACTGAATGAGATTAGACTAGACTGAATGAGATTAGATTAGACTGAATGAGATTAGATTAGAATAAATGAGATTAGATTAGAATAAATGAGATTAGATTAGACTGAATGAGATTAGATTAGATAAGATCAGATGAGAGTAGACAAAATAAAAGTGGCTTAGATTAATTAAGATTAGATTAGACTGGATTAGCTTGGATAAAATTATATTAAATGATATTAGTTTAACTTAAAATGAATTTAATCAGATTAGTTTAGGTTGGATTAGATTAGATTAACAAAAAATATTGTTTTTTTTTAAAAAGTACTCTGTGTGTGCAGGCGGTTCTGATGTACGACAAACCATTGAACTTCTTCATAGGATGACTGGGCGAAAAGGTATCTTCACGTCAAAATTGGTTCATAAAAACATAATGATCATTTGGAAAATCATGTCGAGAAGCTAACAAAAAACAGGGCAAAAAACACCAGCGACACCAGAAACTTAACTACAACAATAACAACAACTACACCAGCAACGAAACAACAACAATAACAACAACTACACCAGCAACGAAACAACAACAATAACAGCAACTACACCAGCAACGAAACAACAACAATAACAACAACTACACCAGCAACGAAACAACAACAATAACAACAACTACACCAGCAACGAAATCACAACAATAACATTAACACCACCATTAGCATCACCACCAACAACACCTCTACATAAAACAAAAACAACACCAACACCACCACTAAAAACAGCAACAACACCGAGGCCACAATCAATAACAACAAAAACACCTAAGCCACCATCAACAACAAAAACAACAACAACAACAACACTACAGCCACCTTCAACAACAACAGCAACAACAACACCACAGCCACCTTCAACAACAACAACAGCAACCCCACAGCTACCTTCAAAAACAACAACAACAACAGCAACAACACCACAACAACAACAACACCAGCGGCATTCTGAGGTAACTCACTTGGTGAGGGCAAGAGCAACGTCGTAGCGGGGGAAACTCTTTGACCTCTTCCGCAACCACCTTGAAAAGTCTTCCAGGGCACTATCCGCCTTTAAACATCTGGGCTTCAGATTCAAGAAGTGGTCTTCCGTGAAAGATGAATCTTTGAAACTCTGTTCAAATGAGGTTTTCAATGGTTCCAAGTGTTTCCTACTATTTTCATAGCTTTTCGGTTATTCTACTTTTGTTGTGAATTAATTTTGTTGCGAAAGTAGTTTTGTTTTGAATCAAATTTCTGCTACGATGGTGTTTGTGAATTTAAATTGATATTTGATCTTGCATATATTGCGGAGAAGTGTCAAGTGACCTTGATGACGTGGTATCCAATAAGCTTGACCGTGTATCGATAGCTGGAGGTGTTGATGGAAGTGAATCGCTTACGGATCTGCAAGGGGGGTTAGATGCATGCATGCTGATGTGCTAGCTCCAATGGGTTGTGAGGCCAGAGGAAGCTACAAATGTTCTGAATAGATTATATTAGATTAGATTAGATTAGATTAGAATAGATTAGATTATATTAGATTAGATTAGATTAGATTAGATTAGATTAGATTAGATTAGATTAGATTAGATTAGATTAGATTAGATTAGATTAGATTAGATTAGATTAGATTAGATTAGATTAGATTAGATTAGATTAGATTAGATTAGATTAGATTAGATTAGATTAGATTAGATTAGATTAGATTAGATTAGATTAGATTAGATTAGATTAGATTAGATTAGATTAGATTAGATTAGATTAGATTAGATTAGATTAGATTAGATTAGATTAGATTAGATTAGATTAGATTAGATTAGATTAGATTAGATTAGATTAGATTAGATTAGATTAGATTAGATTAGCTTAGCTTAGATTAGATTAGATTAGATTAGATTAGATTAGATTAGATTAGATTAGATTAGATTAGATTAGATTAGATTAGATTAGATTAGATTAGATTAGATTAGATTAGATTAGATTAGATTAGATTAGATTAGATTAGATTAGATTAGATTAGATTAGATTAGATTAGATTAGATTAGATTAGATTAGATTAGATTAGATTAGATTAGATTAGATTAGATTAGATTAGATTAGATTAGATTAGATTAGATTAGATTAGATTAGATTAGATTAGATTAGATTA
>OX387254.1:827814-852814 GCA_947562095.1 Branchellion lobata
TTATAAAAAAATATTATATTAAATATTAAATATTAAATTAAATATTTCAAAATATTCGTAAAATTTGGTTATTACTTTCAATGAAATATTTTTATTACAACAATATCACTTTGAAACCTTCAATTCCGGACTGATAACCAGCGAGTATTAGACAAACTGCCACAAGCGAAAACAACCTGTCCATCTTCAGTGCATTGCAACGCAGTGGCCCCTACCAGCACTGATTTATACAATAAAACGCCTTCATTAATTAGCGAAATCGATTCGCAAGCTTCACAGCCGCAATTGCTTATTGACGAATTGATAGCTTCCTTCAGAACTCATGATGTGGCATATGAAGAACCATTGCCCATAACTCTGGTCCTTGCGGCGTAACGAGGGAGCTATGCTGGCAAAAGGCATAAAATAAAGACAATGTGAGTATTCAAAAGAACAAATAAAAAAAACTTTGAGTTTTTGTGGATAACCACCATGAGGTTTTGTGAGTCGGAATGCACTTTTAACCGCTTCCAACCGATCATGGCTGATCTGATGTTTGACCCTAGCCAATCAGCGGGAAGCGGTGCTGGAGTGTTCCAATCAAGTTTTTTTATGGAAAATTCTGTAACTGTCCAGTAGAGTGAACCGAGGTGAGATAAAGGGACCGAGTTCCACATGTTCGCATTGTCAAACTTCTTCGCTCTCAAAACTCCAACCTAAGACACATTCAGTGATGAATCACTCATTCAATGGAGTGGAGAAGCATTGTAACTGAAAACTTGCCTGAAAGTTTCAAAACTTATTAATTAACAAACCTGGTTTCTTTCGGGATTCGCTTTGTTGCTCTGAAGCGACCAACTTCTACCTGTTCACATTTCTGAAAACAGAAATGCTCTTTTGAGCCGTTTTTAATAAAGAATTCATACAAAATGTTTTCGTCACAGCAGTACCACGCAGTAAAACCTCCCTCCTTGTTAATGGAGTCTTAATGGGAACCTCATTGTTGCTAGGAAACCGATGAAATAATGGAAATTTTGAAACTTAAAGATGACATAATATGGACTTAATGAGTTTTTCGAGTCAATGATAAATATGTGAAAATCATATAGTGATTCATTATATAGGAAAATTAAATTTAATTTCTATGAAATGAGGCCTTTAAAATGTGAATTTATTGAAAATCCACACATATTTATATCATCACGCGCGCACACACACACATACACACACACACACACACACACACACACACACACACACACACACACACACACACACACACACACACACACACACACACACACACACACACACACACACACACACACACACACACACACACACACACACACACACACACACACACACACACACACACACACACACACACACACACACACACACACACACACACACACACACACACACACACACACACACACACACACACACACACACACACACACACACACACACACACACACACACACACACACACACACACACACACACACACACACACACACAAACTTTTACCTAGATATATTAACTTTAGTTCAGCAACTAACGCATGCGATCGAGTGTTCCAGTAACGAAAGGATTCATGCAAATCAATTCAGCATAAAGATCGCTTCACATCTCCGATTTCGTTAGCTGAAGTCATCTATAAAAGTGAGAAAAAAATCTGAAAACAGAATCAAGTAAACATTTCTGTTTGCGACTAAGGCGGTTTAAAGGTTTTTTTGAGTTTAAAGGGTGCAACACGAGTGTTGTGATAAAATTTGCGAAATAATTCTAAAGTACATAGAAGCGTAACAAGCTGTAATTAATAAAATAAAAATAAAAATAAAATTATTCTAAAAAATAATTTAAAAAATAATAACAAATAGTCATCAAGTCACAGCGTTTGAAGAGATAAGGGAAGAGTTCTGAGCTAGTCTTGTATGATAAAAAATATTCTGCAGATTCGAACCTTTGGTTATCGACCCTTCGCAAATTGCCGATCGAACCATTATTTTTATTCATTGCGCAGTAAAACACTTATAAGCGCCTGGAACGTGTCAAAACTTAGAATCTCAGTTTTTATTTTGTATAAATAACATGGTTAAGTCAAGTAAAGAGGATTTCAAGTCTGGTTCGTTGTGGCGAGATGCGCTGGCCGAGTTGCTTGGGACTTTCTTTCTGGTTTTGATTGGCTGTGGCTCATGTAGCAAATTTCCCTACAACGATGGGAAGCAAGAAGTCACAGATGATAGCACCAACGTGGTACACCTGGCATTTGCCTTCGGACTGGCCGTAGCGACGGTGGTGTGGTCGCTGGTGCATTTGAGCGGTGGTCATATCAATCCTGCCGTTTCTATCGCTTTCTTCGTCACTCGCAAAATCAGTTTCATCCGAACGATTTTGTTCGTGGCGGCTCAGGTGCTGGGAGGCACTGTGGCTGCCTTTCTTCTCAAGGCACTCACCCCTAACGGAATCAACGACAACCTATGTTCCCCCCTCATTCATTCCTCAGTCTCTGTGGTGCAAGCATTGGTCATCGAACTCTCCATCACCTTCATTCTCGTCTTCACCGTCTTTGCCACTTGCGACAGACACAGGAAAGTGTTGGGATCAGGACCTCTTGCCATCGGCTTCGCCGTCACAATTTGCCATCTCTGGGCTGTTAGTGGCTTTTGCTAACTTTTGTATGATGCGTTTCAATTTTTTTCGAAAAATCATTTTTGATTTTTTTCTTTTTTAAAAAATGGATTGATTTTTTAAAGCGAAAATACAATGCGACTTTCATTAACTTTATTTCTCAATTAACTTCTATTCTTCCAGGTGCCATACACGGGATCCTCCATGAACCCAGCGAGAGCTCTGGCTTCTCAAATAGCTTCAGAAAATCTTGGCGAGAATGTTTGGGTTAGTTGCTCTTCGTATTCTTCATATTCTTAACCTGATTCTTTCACTTTTCTCAGCTTCTTCTCAGCTTTTTCTCAGCTTCTTCTCAGCTTTTTCTCAGCTTCTTCTCAGCTTCTTCTCGGCTTCTTCTCAGCTTCTTCTCAGCTTCTTCTCAGCTTCTTCTCAGCTCCTTCTCAGCTCCTTCTCAGCTTCTTCTCGGCTTCTTCTCAGCTTCTTCTCAGCTTCTTCTCAGCTTCTTCTCAGCTTCTTCTCAGCTTCTTCTCAGCTTCTTCTCAGCTTCTTCTCAGCTTCTTCTCAGTTTTTTAATGATTTTTACTAACAATTCTTTCAAAACCACGTTTATTGACATGTTCATTAAGTGTGCTGTCAAAATATTAAAAAGCGAGAGAGGTGTTATCAATTGCAGCTGATCAATGAAAGTAACAGAAGGAAAAAGCGACCTTTGTAATAATATTGGCCATTAGTAATATCATGCAGACGCCTTGTTCAAGTAGCGAAGCTGTTAAAACACTTGTAGATTACGTGAGATAACTTTGCCATTGCTCCTTCAATGACGTAGGAATCGTTTAAAGCACCTTTTTGTGATTGTATGTCAAGTGCCTCGCAAGAGAGAGTTGTTTTAATGGAGTATTAAAAAAGTTTTTCGTGAGAGCTTGTTCTGTTATAAACACATTATAACAAATAGTAAGGATTACGGGATGGTAGAAGTGTGCTGTGTTGATTGAAAATATTTCAAAAAATTGTTTTAATGGAAACCCAGCCATTCATTAAATTAATTTCTCACACACCATTTCAGTATATTGGCGTTAATGCGTGAACAACCTAATGCTTAATAGTACATACCAAATACTTAATAGTACATACCAAATACTTAATAGTACATACAGAATACTTAAGAGTACGCAACTCAGACTAAACCTCTGAGCCACGCATACACCACAGATCTACTGGGTAGGTCCGATTGTGGGAGGTATGCTGGCTGGTCTTTTCTACGACCTTGTCTTTTCTGTCAACTCAAGCGTCGGCAAGTTGAAGGGCTTTTTCAGCAAGGACTTTGACGATGAGGACTACGATGGAAAGAATGAAGAATAAGTTAACTGCTCAAGTGCTTTGAAAAGTGAAGAAACTTTCAATGGTAGTTTTAGAAGTTTAGCAAAAAATATTTTGTCTCCAACTCTTCAAAGGTTGTCAGAGGAGATTGTTTGAGAGCTTGTCGGCTTCGACTTTACTCGACCAAAAAGTGAAACATAACTGGTGATTTTTTCGATATGTTGCTTTTCTGCTTGATATGCCTTCCCCTTTTGTTTGAATTTTCCAGGTGTAACTTTCTGAATAAAATGTTTTAAAAGCGTTTTAAAGTTAATAAACGTTCTTGAACATTGTGAATCAGCGCTACACAAGATTCGAATGGACTAGATAAGCTTATTAAAGATCTAATGCAACGTGATTGGCTAGTGAAAAACCATCGGAAGAAGATAGCAGATTTATAGTTGCTAATTCCATCCAACCAAAAACGTGAAAAGTGCCCATCTCTTCGGCCACCATTCCACATTGCGCTCAGTAATAACCTTACAGCTTTTATAATTTTATTCTATGCTTTAACACTTCCAGCGTCTGGTTATAAAAAAATAATTCCAATTTATGAAGCGCTAGAGAAAGAAACCGAAGCGCCCAATTATTGATTCAATAGACAGTAAAAATGGCTACAACTTGGAAGTATGGGTCAGTTATTTTGACCTAAAAAATTGATTTTAAGTGACGTATAGGAGGTATAAAATACATAAAAACGAGAAAAAAAAACGATAATACATTTATTGAGAATTCCAGATAATTGAAAACATAGCCATCGTAAGCACTTGAGAGATCGACTTTGAGTTATTGAAGCACGAATTAAGTTTGGAGCGTTCAAAACACACACAAAAAAGGAGAGACTTGTGTCATGAAAATGAAAGTAAAAAGAACCAAAGAATATATAATGAGTCAGAATTAATGATCACACACCGTATATAGATATTCTTTGGAGCTGTTGTTGTGAGGTGGCGGGTGAGATGAATAGGTAACCTTTGATAGCTTGTGTAGGGCGCAAGCCGTGATTTAGTGAGGTCAATGGTATTTCAAGATATGAGAGATTGCGAATGTAAACACACTACACACCGCGTATACAATTCCAACAGGCCAATGTGGCAGTTGAAATAAATGCGAGCGGTATGGTGAAAAGGTGAATCGATTAATAAGGGGAAATGATTCTACAAATATGCTGAGGCCGTGAAAATAGAATAAAGAAGTTGTGGAGTAGAGTAAGGAATGATGTAAAATATAATAATAATTATTTAAAATATAATAATAATTATTTAAAATATAATAATAATAATTTAAAATATAATAATAATAATTTAAAATATAATAATAATTTAAAATATAATAATAATTATGTAAAATATAATAATAATAATTTAAAAGATAATAAGAATTATGTAAAAGCATAATGTCGTAATAACAACAACAACAAGATCATTGTGAAGCAGAAGGATGTTGATGTAAAAGATAGCCGCAAAGTTATCGAAAGAAACACTGAACAGAGATGTTTTGGGATCAGTTCTCGTGCAGCACTGCCTTCACCGCTTGTTCCATATCCGCTATCACGTGATCAAGGTCGTTCAATGACGTGTCTCGGCCTATTGAGAGTCTGATGGCGTTGATGGCGAGGTGGCTTGGAATGCCAGAGGCAAGCAGGACAGAAGAAGGTCTGTGGCGTGGTGGTGTGGTGTGGCCGTGGTGGTGTGGCTGTGGTTGTGTGGCTGTGAGGTGTAGCTGTGGTTGTGAAGTGTGGCTGTGGTGGTGTGGCCGTGGTTGTGGGGCTGTGGTTGTGAGGTGTAGCTGTGGTTGTGAAGTGTGGCTGTGGTTGTGAGATGTGGCTGTGGTTGTGAGGTGTGACTGTGGTTGTGTGGCTGTGGTTGTGTGGCTGTGGTTGTGAGGTGTGGTTGAGGTGAATGGGTGAAGTGGATAGGTGTGGTATGACCAAATGGTGGAACGGCGGTTGGGTGCAGAAAGCGGTGAGACGTGATGAGGTATAGGAACAACTAACGAAAAAATGTTTTATTTTGTTTATTTATTTAATACTATATCAATAATAATAATAATAATAAAAATAATAATAATAATAATAATAATAAAAATAACATAGGATTTTGAGTATTCTGGGGTTATACCACCATAATAACACTGGTATTGTATTGTAAATGTTTGGAGGTTGGTTTATTTGAAGGCGGGAAGATGGAGGAGAAAGCACACACTTGCAGACGTTGGTGGAATGACATGCCGCACCCACAGATGCCTCCACCACCCTCAACTTACCCACCACCAATTTTCCTGCGGTGGTGTTGCCATTCAGTGAAATCATACTTTTCAGTTATCGTTGATTTCATTGTTTACTCGACGTGTGCAGAGATGCAACTTGAACTTACGCAAGACTTCCAGTTGTTTTGTGTACATTTGATATTTACCGTTACAAATCATTTGTATGCGCTTATCATTGGAAATACATGCGATCACAAAGCGCCTCTGAGGCAAGCTAGCTTGCGAACTGTGCGCTATAACAAGCTGTACATTCCATCACGACCTTCAACGAAGGCAAGTCACCTTGGAGAGCAGGGTGTTTGAAGGAGATGCTGCTGGTGTTGGGAAGTCTGTTGCACGCGTCTCCATGTACCACCACCTCCCCTGGAAACGCCTCCTGGAACCGAATAATCAGATTTTTCGTTCCATTATCAAAATTATTTTTTTAATTGTTTTTTATTTAGGTTTTTCATAATTGTTAAATATAAAAATATTATTAATTAAAACGAATTTTGATATAAATTGAACGAAATACTTATCAGAATGCGAATAAGAGATTGGCGTGTTACGTCATTTAAAGAGCTTTGAGCAAAGTTCAGAGTTGAATTACTGACTCAAACAGACGCACTTAATCAACAAATTAATTAAGCTATCAGTTAATAAGAATAAATGATTTGTTAAGCTATCAGTTAATAAGAATAAATGATTTGTTAAGCTATCAGTTTGTAAGATAAATGAATGATTAACCAGGTTGTTTACTTAAAAAGACATCATTCAATCGTTCAGCAATCTTCACCAAACCTGCCCACTACTCGCCTGCAACCTTCTTTCCAGTTCGTTTCTCACCTCCTTCATGTGTTCGGAGTACTTTTCCAGCTTCAGGGTGACCAGCTCACTCGCCTGTGAAAGCACGCAGGTCGAGAGGGGGGGGGGGGTTTATAGTTGGTTTTGAATATTTTTGATCTTGAGCACGATTGTATTTTCATGTATTTTTGAGAAGTAAAGCACTGGAAAACGAAAGAGTCATAGTGGAAGCTTCCATGCACAAGAACACATAACCATCACACCCACCTTCCCTAGCCCGGCTATCATTCCAGTGTTTTCTGTGCTGAGTGGAGGAGGTGAGACAACGAAATTGAATGATTGGCTGGAACTTATGCATTGGATTTCAAACGGTAAGTTACATCTTCCTCACGTGTCCACAAAACAACACACATTCACCCAAACACACACCTTCAAATAGACACATAAACACACTCCTTCACACAGCCACGCCTCTGCGCACAACCATACTGCTTCACATAACCACACCTCTGCACTACATCACATAACCACACCTCTCAGCCCACAACATCACGCCACCTTCATCCATCAATCTCTTCTCTTGCCATCCACCTACCCAGGTCTCATGCCTTCCTCCTGCCCCCCTCCATACAACATGGCATGAATGGGAGCATCCCTGTGGAATAGTGCTCCAATGCGAGGTCCATAGAACTGGAGAAGTGGGTGGAAGAGGAGGAGGAGAATCTTCGCTAGGCGCCCTTTTGCAAGGCGGTTTTTTAAATCTAGCTTGTTAAATCAGGAGAAGGAGAAGATTGAGGCAATGAATGGATGAGAAAGAGGAGATAAAAGAAGAATGAAGATAGGGTGAAAGGATGGGTGGATGGAAAAAAGGATGTGAAGAAAAACAGAAAGTGGGAAAAAGAGGAAATAGAGGAAAAGGAAGAGTGGAAAGAAGGGGAGAGTAGAGGGTAAGAGGAGGTGGTAAGAAAGAAGAAGTATTGACTGCTTTGTCATTCAGTCTAGAAGCTATTTAAGTAAGCACACTTCAAATCCCTCAACCATTCAACTCGCTAACAACTGATCATTCAACCAACCAATCACTCAACCAGCCACGCAAAACAATCAACCAACCAACCATCCAGCCACTTAACCATTCAACCATTCAAGCTAACATGAACAGAAGCAGCCCCATTCAGCCACAAACACCCAAGCCTCTGCACCTTCTCTCTCAGCCACCTTATGCCCCACCACAGTGAGGTAGTTGACCTTCAGATCCACAACATGCACCTTCACCTTACCAATCGCCTGTGCAGCGTCAGAGTGAAGCAAGATGGATGGAAGAGATTCTTGGCGTCTCTTCTCATTGACTGCCTCTAGCTTATGTGCTATCTCTTTCACTGGCTTGTGGAAGAATAAAGATCTTTTGTTGGTGATTTAGAGTAGAATAATTCTTGATAGTAAAAAAGTTTTGGCCTGGTTTTGATTAAAAATTTTAAACACATCAAGTCACACAACCTCACCTGTATAACTCCAGTTTCGTTGTTAGCAAGCATCACAGTGATGAGACAAGTGTTGGGTTGAATGGCTGCTAACAGGTTTTCCACATGGACTATCCCTCTTGCTACTACTCCGACTGTTGTCACGTCTGTGGAGTTGGTGTGTTTGAAGGAGTGTTTACATTTCATTAAAGAACCTAGCACACACACCAGCCTGTAATGAGTCTTGCAGGTGCTTCAGGTAAAGCTTGACAGAGTCGTGTTCAAGGGAGGTGGTTATGACATGGGGAAGCACAGAAACGACCTCCTCATTTTCTGCTTTTTCACATTTCTCCAGTACACTTCCATTCTGAACACCCCTGCTTCTAGTCCCCCCCTCATCACTTTTGCCTCCTTCACCCATGCCGAATTCGTTGTTACTGTCCAATCGTTCATCGCCACAAGTCGGGTCTGTTCCTTCTCCTCTGCCGTTGAATATAACACCATTTTGACTTGCTGGGAGTGCTAAAAGTGCTTCTTTGGTGCAAGTAGGAACTGGAATAGGACCTTGTGGTTTTGAGTGGGAGCGTTTGTGGAGGTTGTACTGATGAATGGCTGAGTTAATAGCAAGGTTGTTTGATTCTGTGCCTCCCGATGTAAAGACTATATCTGTATAGGGAAAATTAATAGTAAGCAAAAGAATATATAGTTAGGAATATTAACAAAGATATCCTTATAGCACAGTACCAGCAGCCTCCGCAGAAAGCATATCTGCAACCTTTCTTCGAGCATTTTCAATCACTGTTTTTGCCTGAAGTCCTTGAGAAAGTGAAATGGATGAGTAAATTGTAAATAAAAATGTATATCTGTTAAATTCAAAACTAAAATTTGAAACAGTAACCATTTTTTTTTAAATTTACCTCTGGGATGGCAACTGCTTGGGTTAGCCCAGTGGTCTTTGAGTACTTTAGTAATTTCTTGTAAAACTTCAGGGTCAAGAGGTGTTGTAGCGTTCGTGTCCAAATATATTTTTCTAGAATTTATCAAAATTTCAGTTAAAGTTAAAAAAAAGACAGATAACACTTCTATAACGCCAAAAATCGATTATATTGAAAAATAATGAAAAGAAGTTTGAATTTGAAAAAATAATTTTATGAATACTTTTTTTCATGTCCATTCAACATGTTGCCTATGTTACAAATAAATTCTTATAAAAAATTTATTTCGAATGAAAAAATATAAAGACAGAGTGTTTAGTTTTTTTTAAAGATATATAATGCTTCACAAAGCCTGGTTTATAACACTTAAATACTGAGGCTAAACGTGAATTGAAAGTCTGTTTCTTTTTTAAAAGAAACATTAAAATCTAAATTGCATGAATGGAATTTATAAATAATTTTCAAACCATTTTTAATATGTTCACACTATTTTCAATTTTTTTAGAATATTTTCAATATTGAAAAAAAAAACGATTATCATTATTTTTTAATTAGTGAAGCCAATAACCTGTTTGCCATAGTAACTTGAATAAATAAATCAAAAATACCTACTCTTCCACTCAAGTTTTTAGTCATTATTAAGTTTAAGATATTTTGTATGACATCTAGAATGTATTGAAATATATCATTAAAATGGATAGAAACTTAGAAAGAAGACAAACAAGCCATGATATGCCAACGTTATTTTTCTACTTTGTCTTATCTAATTTTGTATAGCGCTATTTAAACGAACAAATTATTTACAGTATTAGTAAAATTACTAAAAATAATTTACTGACTGAATCGATTAATTCCATTAAAGCAATTGTGCACATGTTCAAAGGGCTGATAAGGTGTCTCCAAGAAGCCAGAACAGAGTGAGGTTTGCGCCTCAAAAAGAAAAGAGAAGAAAAAATGAAAGAAATGAACAAAGACAACAAAACTTTGCTGATTCTTTCGAAGGAAATAAAGAAAGATATTCCAACAGTAAAAATCGAAAAAATAATAAAGACTATTCAAATAATTATGATGACTACAGCAATGAATATTCTAAACATATCGAGCCTAAAAGGGAACTTGGTAATGATCAACGAAAGGAGGAAAGGTGGATGAGAAATAACAAAGAAAAGTACGAACTAGCAAGAATGAACATCAGACAGCTGGATCGATGGACGGAAGAAAATGAAGATAGGAAAACAAATGAAAAGAAGAGAAAAAACAAAGAAAGCATAAAAAAACAAGAATGGGATAAAAACAATATTAAAAATAGATTGGAAAAAGAAGGTTTCGAAAAAAGAACCGATGGAGAAGAACTGAGTGACTGGATGGACGAAAAAAATGAAGAAAGAATGAAAAGATGGATGAAAAGAAATTCGCTGAGTGTGAGAAAGTTGACGCTAAAAAGTCTCATTTCTAAAACAGCCTACAGCCAGTAACCTCAACCATCCTTCGCTTTGCTTTAACTATCTTTTAATCAGCATCTTTTGGCGCATAAGGCAGTTTAAAACTCAGTTAAAATCTCAATTTGATTAAATATAATCTTTTAGTCTTCAAAATGTAGACTAGTTTAAAACTTAAGACTTAGTCTTAGCCTATATGTTAGTCTTGAACTTGCAAGTAAACTTGAACAAAGAGGCTTCAAAAACGCTTTGATTGGATAAACTGGACCAAAATATGTTTTTTGTTTGCTTTTCATGGTCTCTCCTGTTTCACAGACCTGAGGTTGATAGCAACACCGGCAAAATACACCAGTGTTTGCAAGTACAGAGGAACGTATTGGACGACTTTCAGAGAAAACTCGAGAAGTGAGGGGTGATTGAGGCGTGAATGTGGGCTTTTGTTAAGAGCGCTCCAATCACCGACTTGAAGGGTCATTTCATTTATTTCATAAAAAAGGTTTTTCACCTAAATTGATTCATTTTCAGCTCTATTCTGGAATATTCAACCAAGATCAATGAATACCTTTGTGGCAATACAAAGGTTCGCGTGTGTGAACGGATACCACAACGGGAAATAATGACCAACGACAACACATGAATAACTTATTGGAAAATAACAAAGAAAATTTAAACTTACAAAGAAAAATGTCAAAATAACAAAAGAACGCAATAGCGAAAAAAAAAGTTAAATAAATTACTATAAAAAATAAATTAACAACAGTAACCATCAGAATTTTTTCCGCCATTTTATCGCCATAGAACGAGACCACCCGTTCACTTCTACACACAGTACTTTGGACACATCTGCGGTGAGAAAGTGGTGGTGCTTCTGGACTGTTCTTCCGAAAGTTTTCACAATGAACACTTCTTCAAGAGCTCTCTCAAGGTTTGCCATTCATTCCGACAACTTCTCAATACAACTTATAATAACAAGGGCTTATCTTCTTTAATTGGCACTTTGATAAGGTGCCAAATAACACGTCATCACGAACGATGAATGGCAGAGCCATTATCGGATGAAAAACACAACTTTCTTAAACAAAAGAGTTGCCATTCAAATCCTCTCTCAAACTTGCAAGAAAGAACCCCACTAGGACCACACAACAGGAGCTGCTAGCAACTCAGCTGGCCCCCTGCGGACGCCTCTACCTCGGCGCCTACAACCACCAGCTCCAGCGCTTGTGGGAGAGGCCTGTGTGCATGAGTCAAAGCAGGTGCTTCTGCTGCTGTCCTTCCAAAGGATTTGTATAACTTTGAACTTTTATATTAATAATAGTTCTAAACAATATAATAAGAATTATTATTATGAATAATATAAAAATAGAAATAATAATAATTTGGAATAAAATAATAATAAAAATAACAATTATTAACAATTTAATAATAATAATTCGGAATAATATAATAATAATAATAATAATTCGGAATAATATAATAATAATAATAATAATCCGATAAATATAATAATAATAATAATAATAACAGGTCTAATTTTTGAATCGCCAAAGCAAGGATTGAAGCGCAAGCAACCTTTCTTCCAATTTAACGAATCTTTATTATTTATGAAGCACTTAACAATTGAAAATGTCTATTATTTCTTTTTTTTAATCTGTTGAATGCTTTCATGGTATTGTTGTTGAAACGGTTCATGGTATTGTTGTTGAAACGGTTCATGGTATTGTTGTTGAAACGGTTCATGGTATTGTTGTTGAAACGGTTCATGGTATTGTTGTTGAAACGGTTCATGGTATTGTTGTTGAAACGGTTCATGGTATTGTTGTTGAAACGGTTCATGGTATTGTTGTTGAAACGGTCATGGTATTGTTGTTGAAACGGTTCATGGTATTGTTGTTGAAACGGTTCATGGTATTGTTGTTGAAACGGTTCATGGTATTGTTGTTGAAACGGTTCATGGTATTGTTGTTGAAACGGTTCATGGTATTGTTGTTGAAACGGTTCATGGTATTGTTGTTGAAACGGTTCATGGTATTGTTGTTGAAACGGTTCATGGTATTGTTGTTGAAACGGTTCATGGTATTGTTGTTGAAACGGTTCATGGTATTGTTGTTGAAACGGTTCATGGTATTGTTGTTGAAACGGTTCATGGTATTGTTGTTGAAAACGGTTCATGGTATTGTTGTTGAAACGGTTCATGGTATTGTTGTTGAAACGGTTCATGGTATTGTTGTTGAAACGGTTCATGGTATTGTTGTTGAAACGGTTCATGGTGTTGTTGTTGAAACGGTTCATGGTAGTTGTTGTTGAAACGGTTCATGATATTGTTGTTGAAACGGTTCATGGTATTGTTGTTGAAACGGTTCATGGTATTGTTGTTGAAACGGTTCATGGTATTGTTGTTGAAACGGTTCATGGTATTGTTGTTGAAACGGTTCATGAGTAGCCGTGTTATAAAACATCTTATCGTAAAACTCACACTAGCATCTTTTCATCATAGCACTCTTCCAATATAACTTCAAACAAAGTTTTTAAAACCTAATTTAAGCGGCTGTCGTACTTCGACATTTTTACCGACCAAAGATACGACGAAGCGAAGGAGTGGATTGAGGAGCTGGAGTGTGGTGATGGTAGTGATCTCCTTGGCGCCATCAAAGACGTCATGAACGATGACGTAATGAGGCATGGAGAGGTATACTATGAGATGAGGCACCAACAGGACGAAGGTCGAGGTGACAGAAGATGGACGAAGCGTGGAGGTGTCAAACATTCGAGCGAGGATGAGGGGGTGGATGAGGAGGAATATGAGAGGGAGGATGAGAGGGTGGATGTAGGGATGGATGAGGGGGTGGATGGGAGGGTGGATGGGAGAGAGGGCGCCGGTATAGACACCCTGGTGGTGGTGATATCGTCCAAGTGAGTGTACTTCTTGCAAAATAACTTCAAAATAGAAAAAAAAATTTATCAACTTGCTCGAGAAAGCTTTAAAATCGTTTCAAGCAACGAATAAATGATCTATTTTCATTTTGAATCTCCATCTCCAGACTAGATTATTTCCAACTTGAAACAAACGTTCAAATCTCCCTTTTGAAACTCAAAGAAGTCTCAAACGTGTCACAAGCAATAATTAAGTTCACAATTTTCGTTTCAAACTTCCAGACCAGACCAGTACATGCATGTGGTTCTGGACTACTTGGAACAGCGCAACCTCTCCTACCAACTCCACCTCCACCTCGTCTCCTTCGAGTGCTCCCATCTATGCATCAATGTTTGTTGACTTCCTTTGCTTGTTTCTTTGTTTATTTTGTTTAACCTTCAGTTTGTTCTTCAAGTTCTTTGTATGTTTGTTTTATTCTTTGTTTTTACTTTTTTTTAATAGTTTTATACTTTTTTTGTTTTTTTTGTTTTTTCAATTTTTTGTTTGTTTGTTACTTCGTTTGTTTTTCGTTGCATTTTGTTGAGTTTTGTTTGTACTCCGTCTTTTTTATTTTTTACTTCGTTTGTTCTGTTTGTACTTCGTTTTTTTTATTTTTCGTTTTCCATAGGTTTCTATTATTTCAGTAAAATTTCATATTTCTCAACGTTTTATCAACGATCAGCAATTTTGAAATTATTTTTTTAATTTCATAAATATTTAAAAATAATTTTTATAATTATATATTTTTACATTGTTCTTCCTTCATCTTCTGTTCTTCCAATTCTTCCGTCATCCTCTGTTCTTCCAATTCTTCCTTCATCTTTTGTTCTTCCAATTCTTCCTTCATCCTCTCTTCTTCCAATTCTTCCGTCATCCTCTGTTCTTCCAATTCTTCCTTCATCTTTTGTTCTTCCAATTCTTCCTTCATCCTCTCTTCTTCCAATTCTTCCGTCATCCTCTGTTCTTCCAATTCTTCCTTCATCTGCTGTTCTTCCAATTCTTCCTTCATCCTCTGTTCTTCCAATTCTTCCTTCATCTTTTGTTCTTCCAATTCTTCCTTCATCCTCTGTTCTTCCAATTCTTCCTTTATCCTCTGTTCTTCCAATTCTTCCTTCATCCTCTCTTCTTCCAATTCTTCCGTCATCCTCTGTTCTTCCAATTCTTCCTTCATCTGCTGTTCTTCCAATTCTTCCTTCATCCTCTGTTCTTCCAATTCTTCCTTCATCTTTTGTTCTTCCAATTCTTCCTTCATCTTCTCTTCTTCCAATTCTTCCTTCATCTGCTGTTCTTCCAATTCTTCCTTCATCTTCTCTTCTTCCAATTCTTCCTTCATCTTCTGTTCTTCCAATTCTTCCTTCATCCTCTCTTCTTCCAATTCTTCCTTCATCCTCTGTTCTTCCAATTCTTCCTTCATCTTTTGTTCTTCCAATTCTTCCTTCATCTTTTGTTCTTCCAATTCTTCCTTCATCTTCTCTTCTTCCAATTCTTCCTTCATCTTCTGTTTCTTCAACCCTCCCCGGATACACGAAGGACGCCTTGAAAGACTTCGCTGAGAACACAAACAGCACCTACCATTGCTTCAACTCCGAACGTGAAGTTGGAACTTTTTTTCCAGTCAACATCGCATGCAACACCATTCAAACACACCACCAACAAGCATTCACCTCAAAACTACTTTCTTTGGCGCTTCACAAATTAAAATAACTAACTTCTTATTTTTCCATTTCTATTACATTTTTCAAATCATTCGTGAATTTTCTTTTGATTATTAATTAATAATCTTTTGAAGAAAAAAATCCAATTATCTCTTATTTATATTATTATTATTATTATTATTATTATTATTATTATTATTATTATTATTATTATTATTATTATTATTATTATTATTATTATTATTATTATTATTATTATTATTATTATTATTATTATTATTATTATTATTATTATTATTATTATTATTATTATTATTATTATTATTATTATTATTATTATTATTATTATTATTATTATTATTATTATTTATATTATTATTATTATTATTATTATTATTATTATTATTATTATTATTATTATTATTATTATTATTATTATTATTATTATTATTATTATTATTATTATTATTATTATTATTATTATTATTATTATTATTATTATTATTATTATTATTATTATTATTATTATTATTATTATTATTATTATTATTATTATTATTATTATTTATTATAATTTTCTTTCCACATTAGTATCCATGGCATCAACCACCCAACCTCCAGAACTTGAAGGTGACCAGCACTGAGTTGCAGGTGCTACTGCAAGAGGTGAAACAGGCACAAGGAGTGATACAACAGGTCTACCACCTTCTGTTACCTTTAAAGAATGCACAAGCCATGTCCTCACAAACCTCCAAAGCTTTGTGAAAACTCACTAAAACTCAGCTTTGTGATAATAAAACTATTTTGTAAAGCGCTAAAGCAAGCGATTGAGCTCAGATTAGTTAGAAGTTTACACCATACTTTCAATGCCACTATAATAATATTCGTGTTTGTATTGTATTGTATTTTAAGAATAACATCGTTTTCTTTGTTATCTTTTTTCCAGTTATATGTATTCAATTGTTCTCGGGTTTTGTATGTCCTTTGGTTCGTATTATCAAATAGTTTGCGAAAAAGACCACTTTGTGTTAATCAGGTCAACGAACTGAGAGCAGGTCACTTCGGCACAGCCACTGTGAGGCTTGTTGGGCAGGTGAGGATTTCAAAGTCACGCATGAATGCAATCAAACTTCATATGTAACACCCTCTCATGAGTTGATCATCTTTTTAACGAAGTACGGTTTTTCACTCACAGCTTTCACCATTCTAATTTCACCACATCTTCAACACAACGATAACACAACACAACAAAAGCGCTCTTAAAGAGTGTGGAATCAGCGCTATATAAATGATTAGATTAGATTGGATTAGATTAGATTAGATTGGATTAGATTAGATTAGATTAGATTAGATTAGATTAGATTAGATTAGATTAGATTAGATTAGATTAGATTAGATTAGATTAGATTAGATTAGATTAGATTAGATTAGATTAGATTAGATTAGATTAGATTAGATTAGATTAGATTAGATTAGATTAGATTAGATTAGATTAGATTAGATTAGATTAGATTAGATTAGATTAGATTAGATTAGATTAGATTAGATTAGATTAGATTAGATTAGATTAGATTAGATTAGATTAGATTAGATTAGATTAGATTAGATTAGATTAGATTAGATTAGATTAGATTAGATTAGATTAGATTAGATTAGATTAGATTAGATTAGATTAGATTAGATTAGATTAGATTAGATTAGATTAGATTAGATTAGATTAGATTAGATTAGATTAGATTAGATTAGATTAGATTAGATTAGATTAGATTAGATTAGATTAGATTAGATTAGATTAGATTAGATTAGATTAGATTAGATTAGATTAGATTAGATTAACTCTTGGGTTCAGCTTAGCAACTGCTACATCTGTTGACCACCCGTTACACAGGCATCAAGCATCACAGCTTCTGAGTCCGATCCCTCCGGCCATCCTTCCTTCCCTTCCTTTACTCCCTTGGCTCTCGCATCCGACTCCTTCAACTTTCCTTCCGTCAAGAAATGGCTGTCCGCCAACGGACTGAAAGGTTAATGAAAGTTTGTCATACTAAACACAAACAATACAACTACAATACAAAGGGGCTACCACAAATGTTGTATCAAGGTACAATACAAAACAATAGAATTGAAAAGTTATTCTCTTTTCGTTGTTTATTCAATCAACTCCAGTCAACTGCTGGAAACGTTCAAAGTTGCAGTGTAGTAGCAACTACCTCAAACATTTTCAAGACCATTGTCTAACACAATAAGCTACGAAACCCTTCTGAATTTCCCACTAACTCGTCTAATCCACATTAAAGCTACACCCAACCTTTCGAATCCACAGATTTTATAACAAAATTTAATCACAAAATTTTCAGCCAGAGGCTTGGATATCTATCAAGTGTTAGAAAAAAACTCATTTGAAGTCAAAGAGGCGGTGGTGAAAGTGACAGGGAAGAGAATACAAGCGAAGGTTCACGACAGAATGATGTTGAAAGTGCGGTGGAAGGATGGTGGTTGGCGGCATGTACATGTCGATGTGGTGGGCTTGAAGGCGTACCAGCGGAAGCTGGAAGAGGTGGAAGAGGAGCTGGAACACGTGCTTGTAGGGCTAGAAACCGGAAGTAGGAAGGTTTTCGGAAACCTGTGTGAAGAGAGGTAGGAAGGCTGTTGCGTGGTTCGGAAATGCTTGCATTATTTGAAGACATTGTTGAGTTGGACTCAAATGGTTGATGGTGACAAACAAGCTCTTGCGATAAGCTTGAAAAATAACCGCACTAGTCATAGGATTCTCACCACCACCTGGTTATCACCACCACCTGGTTATCACCACCACCTGGTCATCACCACCATCTGGTTATCACCATCACCTGGTCATCACCACTATCTGGTTATCACTTTTACTTGGTTATCAGTAGCTTTTTTTGGCGTTTCACAATATTGTTATTTTTTCCTTATCACAACACTCAACATCATCACCACCCAGCGTGGTGATAGTGGTTGACGTAAGCAGTCACACCGCAAGTCTGCACGAGGACTTGACCCACCTCCTCAAGAGACTGCTGGAACAGCAGCTGGTCAGTAGGAGGTTCTTCAGCATCATCGCGTGGGTCCTTAACCCTCGTTTCACGCTTCGAGTGCATTGCAGATTATTAGCGCTTAATTTTTTTTGTTTTTTAAGCAATGCACGATGTTTTTGAATTAAAGTTTTGGACGAGTTGGCATTGTTAGCCATGATGACAGTTGTGAAAGGAAGGGTTTAGAACCCTTCATTACAACTGCCATCTTGTGATGTGGCTTCCAGTGCATTGGAATCTTTCTCTATAATGCTTCGCAAAACAGATTTTCAAAATATTTCTGATAAAACTCTAAAATTATTTTTAAAATAAATATTTAAAATATTAAAAAAAAGTTTTTAAAAGTGTTTAAAAGAGGTTTAAAAGTGTCTTTAGTCACACCACCCACAGGATGGACTCTCAAGTGAGTTCCTGGAGGCCTTTCATGTTACAGCCCACAGGCGAGATATTGCAGCAAGCATGGAGGTTCTTAAACCTTTCTTCATCGTCGTCATCATCTTCTTAGCTTCTTTTTCCTACTTTTTCTTCTCCTTCTTTTTCTTTTTTTTTTAAAATTTATTTTTTTACTTTTTTTCTTTTTCTTCTTTTTCTTATTCTCTTTTTTATTCATTTTTCTTTTATTTATTTCTCCTTTTTCTTCTTCTTTATCTCATTTTTTCTGTTTCTTCTTCTGTTTTGCTTCTATTTTTTTTACTATCATAACCATTTTTTTTATTTTTTTCTCGTTTTGTTACCATCATCAACATCATTGTTGGCACCCCCATCACCACCACAATCGTTCTTATCATACTCATCACCACCACCACCATCACCATTATCATCACCACCACCACCATCACCATTATCATCACCACCACCACCATCACCATTATCATCATCTTCACCACCACTACCATAATCACCACCACCATAATCACCACCACCATCACCATTATCATCATCTTCACCACCACCACCATAATCACCATCACCAGTATCATCGTCATCACCACCACCATGGTCTTCATCATCGTCTTCAGGTGGCTTGCATCGTTACCTTGTACGGGGGGTAGGGATGTGGTGAGAGCCTTGAAAGAGGCCTTCAGTCAGCTTGAGCCTCTGAAGAAGTACATAGGTGGTGGGGGAAAGGGGAGGAATGGTGAAACGGGGGTGGTGGGATGGTGACGAAAAAGGTTTGATAGTTGTAAAAAGAGTTAAGACTATCGGCCTCGAAACTCTACGGGGTTGATGCCACTATAATAATATTCGTGTTTGTATTGTATTGTATTGTATTGCATTGTATTGTATTGTATTGTATTGTATTGTATTGTATTGTATTGTATTGTATTGTATTGTATTGTATTGTATTGTATTGTATTGTATTGTATTGTATTGTATTGTATTGTATTGTATTGTATTGTATTGTATTGTATTTTATTGTATTGTATTGTATTGTATTGTATTGTATTGTATTGTATTGTATTGTATTGTATTGTATTGTATTGTATTGTATTGTATTGTATTGTATTGTATTTTATTGTATTGTATTGTATTATATTGTATTGTATTGTATTGTATTGTATTGTATTGTATTGTATTGTATTGTATTGTATTGTATTGTATTGTATTGTATTGTATTGTATTGTATTGTATTGTATTGTATTGTATTGTATTGTATTGTATTGTATTGTATTGTATTGTATTGTATTGTATTGTATTGTATTGTATTGTATTGTATTGTATTGTATTGTATTGTATTGTATTGTATTGTATTGTATTGTATTTTATTGTATTGTATTGTATTGTATTGTATTGTATTGTATTGTATTGTATTGTATTGTATTGTATTGTATTGTATTGTATTGTATTGTATTGTATTGTATTGTATTTTATTTTATTGTATTGTATTGTATTGTATTGTATTGTATTGTATTGTATTGTATTGTATTGTATTGTATTGTATTGTATTGTATTGTATTGTATTGTATTGTATTGTATTGTATTGTATTGTATTGTATTGTATTGTATTGTATTGTATTGTATTGTATTGTATTGTATTGTATTGTATTGTATTGTATTGTATTTTATTGTATTGTATTGTATTGTATTGTATTGTATTGTATTGTATTGTATTGTATTGTATTGTATTGTATTGTATTGTATTGTATTGTATTGTATTGTATTGTATTGTATTGTATTGTATTGTATTGTATTGTATTGTATTGTATTGTATTGTATTGTATTGTATTGTATTGTATTGTATTGTATTGTATTGTATTGTATTGTATTGTATTGTATTGTATTGTATTTTATTGTATTGTATTGTATTGTATTGTATTGTATTGTATTGTATTGTATTGTATTGTATTGTATTGTATTGTATTGTATTGTATTGTATTGTATTGTATTGTATTGCATTGTATTGTATTGTATTGTATTGTATTGGAATAAGAATGGTTAGGATTGCCATGGAGAAATCAGTAGTTGTGGCGCAAAAGAAAAAATTGAAAAGTTGGGAACCCTTGAGGTTAACAAGGGGCAACCCTGCAGCTTCTACCTCTTCCTCTCCACCAGGTAACCAAGGCGTCTACGTGGTAACTACAGGAGTTCCCGATGACGATCCCGAAGTGACGTCATCATTGGTGGAAGAAGCCTGTTCTGATGGAATGGTGGCTGTCAATGTGGTATATCTGGAAATTTCAGGTGCTGTGATGGTGTGGTGGTGCGGTGTGGTATAATTTGGTGGTTTGGTGGGGTGTGGTGTGGTGTGGTGTGATGTGGTATGGTATGGTGTGGTGTGGTGTGGTGTGGTGTGGTGTGGTGTGGTGTGGTGTGGTGTGGGGTGGTGTGGTGTAGTGTGGTGTGGTGTAGTGTGGTGTGGTGTGGTGTGATGTGGTGTAGTGTTGTGTGGTGTGGTGTGGTATGGTGTGGTGTGGTGTGGTGTGGTGTGGTATGGTGTGGTGTGGTGTGGTGTGGTGTGGGGTGGGTGGTGTGGTGTGGTGTGATGTGGTTTGGTGTGGTGTGGTGTGGTGTGATGTGGTTTGGTGTGGTGTGGTGTGGTGTGATGTGGTTTGGTGTGGTGTGGTGTGGTGTGATGTGGTTTGGTGTGGTGTGGTGTGGTGTGAGGTCATTGAAGTGCTTGTTAGTAAGGTGAATATTAAAAGAGTTAAATTTCTTAAAACCCCAACTGAATCGTTCTAAAGAGACCAGAAAACATCAATAAACCTTTGTAACACTCAAACTGCCTTCCCTTCATACCATCTCAGGCAGATTCAACTCCACTGGGAGGTATGTTAATGCGAAGAACAGTGCTGAGGAGTTGAAGGAGATTTCAACACGTGGCATGGGTCGCTTCCATTGGATGGATGCGCAAGGTGGGTGAATGGAATAAAAAAGTAATGGTGGGTGAAATGGTGGGTGGAATGGTGGGTGGAATGGTGGGTGGAATGGTGGGTGGAATGGTGGGTGGAATGGTGGGTGGAATGGTAGGTGGAATGGTGGGTGGAATAGTGGGTGGAATGGTGGGTGGAATGGTGGGTGGAATGGTGGGTGGAATGGTGGGTGAGGGAAATGGGGGGGTGGAAGGGAAGATAAAACGAAAGAGGGTGAAAGGGGTGAAAGAAGAGGAAGTTGTGAAATTTTTATTTATTTTCTCCTCCAACCAAGTTGACGTTTTGGCTTATTATTAATAACAGACATTGGAATGGTAGAGTGGTGGTAGATAATTGAAGGTTTAGTGGTGTGATTTTGCTGTTGAAGGTTGCGGTGGTTTATGGGTGTTGCCAACAATGGTCCAGGAACAGTGGTGTTTTGATGATAAGCAGGGGCTTTGTGATGGTGGTGAAGAAGTCTGAACTTCATTTAAGAGGCACAGTTCAATGATCCTACGCTGGAGACTGTCGAGTGTAAAGGCTTTGAAAGTCTATTCATCGCAAGGGATTAGACCACTGCGCGTCTGAACGCAATGATAATAACGAAACAATGATGATAGTATTAATAATGATTATTGCCACTACTACAACTACTACTACTACTACTACTACTACTGCTGCTGCTACTACTACTACTGCTACTACTACTACTACTACTACTACTACTACTACTACTACTACTACTACTACTACTACTACTACTACTACTATTACTACTACTACTACTACTACTACTACTACTACTACTACTACTACTACTACTACTACTACTACTACTACTACCACTACTACTACTACTACTACTATTAGTACTACTACTACTACTACTACTACTACTACTACTACTACTACTATTACTACTACTACTACTACTACTACTACTACTACTACTACTACTACTACTACTACTACTACTACTACTACTACTATTACTACTACTACTACTACTACTACTACTACTACTACTACTACTACTACTACTACTACTAATAATAATAATAATAATAATAATAATAATAATAACAAAATCAGTAAACCAAAACTTTCCATTAATAATAATAATAATTATTGAAAGAAATTCTTATTGTGAATAATAATAATTCCAGCAATGAAATGAGTTCCTCAGAAATTCATTCATCTAACCAAGGACTCTATTCCAAAGGCCACCTCAACGCAGGCAACGTCAAGAGCGATGACGTCACGAGACTTGAAGATGAAATCGTCAGAGTACGCAGCAACCGTAAGACTGCGAAGGACCTGATAGACAGGCTCCTGCCAACCCCTCACATCCACAAACACAACGTATGTGCACCAAGCTCTGAAACTGTGGGTCTTTCACAACGTCCATGTACGCCTCTGCGTTCTTGAAGCTCTGATGGTCAACTTCTTGTCATTTTGTTTGATTTCATTGGGAGGTTTTGTATTGTTTTCATTCTGTTGCATTGTATCAAATTGTATAGTAGAGTAGTATATTTTATTGTATTGTATTGTAACAAACTGCATTGTGTTGTATTATAATGCATTGTTTTGAATTTCAATGCATTGTGCTGTAGTGTATTTTATGTTGGTATTCTAGCATTGTCATTCGAACGTTGGGACGTCAACAAAATAATCTCTCACAAGGTCAGAGCGGTGCAAGAGGAAAGTAAGGAGGTGTTGGTGAGAGTTCCTTTAAGTCCCAAACACACGGCTCTGAGTCAAGCCAGACAGGTGTGGAGGTGGTGTGGTGTAGTTTGGTTGGGTGTAGTGTGGTGTGGTGTGGCATGGTGAAGTTTGTGGCGCTGTGGTTGTATTTCTCTGCAAGCCGCTTCAGAATTATTATCTATTTTATATTATTGTTATTATTTTATTTTTATCATTTCATTAATATTCCATTATTATTATTTCATCCATATTATTTTATTATTTTTATTTTTATTTTATTATTATTAATTCATTATTATTGCATTATCATTATTTTATTATTATCATTTTATCATTATTATTTCACTTCGTTGTTACAATCGCAGGATTACCTGCTTGAGAAGGAGAACGAGAAGAACAGAGTAAACAAGACACTGGCCTACTCCATGGGCAGACTCTTCAACGGCTATCACCACCCCAGCCACCACTCCCCCAACCCTCACCCCCCCAGCCACCACCTCTCCAACCATCACTCTTCCAACCATCACCCTTTTAACCCCTCTTCCAACCCCCACCCGTTCAACCGCTCTTCCAACCACCACCCTTTCAGCCACCCTCATTCTGACTAACCAGCTTTGAAGTTCCTCCAACTACCATGTTTCCAACCACCACTCCTCCAACCACCACCCCTCCAACCACTCCTCCAACCACCACTCCTCCAACCACCACTCCTCCAAACATATCATTCCATCGTCTTCTCTTGTCCATTGAATCAAAATCAAACAACCACATGTAAATCTTGAATTTAATTTGATTGGCCACATGGCCATGTAGTTTTAAAGTTGACAACCAAATCTTAATCAAACGGCCTCTCTTCTTTTGCTTCGTTGTTGTTGTTGTTGCTTCGTTGTTGTTGTTGTTGCTTCGTTGTTGTTGTTGCTTCGTTGTTGTTGTTGCTTCGTTGTTGTTGTTGCTTCGTTTTTGTTGTTGTTGCTTCGTTGTTGTTTTTGTTGCTTCGTTGTTGTTGTTGCTTCGTTGTTGTTGCTTCGTTGTTGTTGTTGCTTCGTTGTTGTTGTTGTTGCTTTGTTGTTGTTGTTGTTACTTCGTTGTTGTTGTTGCTTCGTTAACCTTGAAACCGCTGATAACTTTATATATAAAAGAAAAGAATAAGAAGAAGAAGAAAATAAAAAAGAAAAAGAAAAAGAAAGAGAAGAAGAAAAAGAAGAAGAAGAAGAAGAAGAAGAAGAAGAAGAAGAAGAAGAAGAAGAAGAAGAAGAAGAAGAAGAAGAAGAAGAAGAAGAGGAAGAAGAAGAAGAAGAAGAAGAAGAAGAAGAAGAAGAAGAAGAAGAAGAAGAAGAAGAAGAAGAAGAAGAAGAAGAAGACTAATAATAATAATAAATATTATTATTATTATTATTAATATAATTATGAGGATAATTATATTCAAAAAAATAGTAACATCATAACAATTAAAAAAATATTAACAAA
>OX387254.1:855314-857814 GCA_947562095.1 Branchellion lobata
AAGTGGTGTGTTGTGGACATTAGAGGCAACAATAGGTTGGTGTTGAAGCACCCCTTGTAAATCATCCGTGCTTGAAGGCTCTTGGTAGTGAATGAAGGAGTGAAGATTTGAATGAAGGAGTGAAGATTTGAATGAAAGAGTGAAGAATTGAATGAAGGAGTGAAGAATTGAATGAAGGAGTGAAGAATTGAATGAAGAAGTGAAGAATTGAATGGAGGAATGAAGATTTGAATGGAAGAGTGAAGATTCGAATGAAAGAATGAAGATTTGAATGAGAGCTTTTGATGTTTCAATTGAGAGATTCAATCATCTCATGAACGCTTCGCAATGGAAACTTGAAACATGATTTGAAGCAGTCGTGAAGCCCCTTTGAGACATTTCGACTGGCGACAAGTTTCAAGACGCGCTTTCACAAGTCAGTCTGTGAGCGCAACTGGCGTGCTGAAGAGGAGGCTTCTTGTTGATGCGTGTAAAAGACAAAACCGAATCGAAAAACGGAAATTTAAAACTATAAAAAATTTTTCAATGAATTATCAACTTAAACATTTTAAAAAATAAAAAATATTTTTAAAAATTTTCAGTTTCGAAAACATAATTATAAAAATCAGCTCATAAAATTCCATAAAAGTGAAAAATAATGAATCAGAAATTGTGGCATTGTTGAGATGTCCTTCGTGGCCTGCTTGCATTGTTGCGATTGTGAGCACACATGTTTATCAAGCCATTTCCCCATTGTTAGGGGAGACCTAGATAGAGAGATGAATGACAATGTTACAATAAATAGAGACAGCCATGCCTGTAACAACGTCTGTAACAAAACGCGCCAAGGGTAAATCTTTATTTAATCCTTTTACTACCACTGCCGATGCTGTCCGCAACTTTTAGTTTTTTGCGTCTTTAAATATCGTGAGTTTGTAAGAATCAGGTTAACTTGAAGATTGGTTTTGGTTCGCTTCCTCAGCTTCAAGCTTGCACAAGATCAAATTTTGCTTCAACGTTTGAAGGCAATCGTAACGGATCGAGAATTTTACTTTTGAAACAGCTGGCGTTCATAAGTGTTTGTGTTGATATTGAAAATCATTCCTTGAGAAGGAAATCCAAATCCAAGATCAGAAACTCGCAAGGAAGCAAAGGACGGTTTCATCGGCAGATTGGCTGTGTAAATCAAAACAACGTCCAACTAGAAAGTTCAACAATTAGAAAAATTGTATCGACAAAACATCAACTTCAACTACAACAACATCAACAACATCAACTTCAACTACAACTACAACAACAACAACAACAACAACAACAACAACAACATCAACAACAACATTAACTTAAACTACAACAACTACAACAACTACAACAACAACAACTACAACAACAACAACAACAACAACAACAACAACTGCAACAACATCAACAACATCAGCGACAACATCAACAAAATGTACTTGGATGACTCAAGCATTGCCAATCCTTCGCAGTACCTCATCCAACTGCTCAAGGACAAGAGCCAGCTCAATTCTTTTTCCAACAACTTCCTGCACATCAACCGCCTCTTGGATGAAGGTTAACAAAGTTTTTTTTTCACTTTTCAAACCCTTTCCCCGAGTTGCTGAAACTTTAATGGAAAGCTACACCTTGTAGGCATGGGTGTCATGAGTGGGTATGACGACGTGACAAGGTGTGGAATCAGCGCTATACAAATGAATTGATTAGATTAGAAGGAGGTTGTTCTCCTTGCAAGGATTAAACGTGGTGGAAGATGGATGAGATGGCAAAAGATTGAACGAGAATCCGAACATAAGGGCGATGAAGAGGCAGAAACCGAGTGAGAGAGCGAGGGTGAAGAGGATGGAGGTGTCAGAAAAAAGAAGTTACAAAATAGAAGGACGATTCAGTATTTCTGCCTTGTTGAACGCTGAAAGACATCCACCTTAAAAAGCCTGTGAATGTTGGGAGACGGAGTGATTATTGTGAACATGAAGAACCTTGTAGTATTCTCACTTTTTCACAACCCCCATTAGTTGGATAGTCTTGAAGTTCCATTGATCAAATAGTCTCAAAGTGAATAATTAATTTTACTTTTAATTTATTCGTTTAACAATTTAGTAAACACCACGTTAACTTTGAAAAAACAGTTCCACAGATATAATATATATTATATATTATATTATATATTGTTATATATTATATTATATATTATTATATATTATATTATATATTATTATATATTATATTATATATTATTATATATTATATTATATATTATTATATATTATATTATATATTATTATATATTATATTATATATTATTATATATTATATTATATATTATTATATATTATATTAGACCGTTGTAGGACAGTAATATTCACGTTGGTGTTCTCTTATAACCGTTCCTAGAATTGCTTCCTCGCACCACAGTTTTGCTTTCCGCTAAGAGCCATAAAAGAAAGTTCCGAAGACAACCCGCGTGGCAAGAGCCATCAAACGCTCCTCAAGCACTTCA
>OX387254.1:865314-892814 GCA_947562095.1 Branchellion lobata
TTTTTGTTTTTTTTTTTCCAATTTTTTTGAAAAAAATATCAAATTGAAACATTTTAATTTGAAAATGTGAAGTATTGTTATATATTTTTATTCAATTTTTATATTAAGCTATTTTTTTAAGCTAAAAAAATTCATAAAAGTGTTGATGGCTCCAAGAACCTGATAGTTATCGGATTCTTAACCTTTTTGGTGGATCCTTTAAGGCCTTCTGTGGGAATGATTGGCTGAAGAAAACGAATGAAAAGAGATGGAAGCAGAAATTGATTGATTATAAAAATTTATTCAACAAAAAATAAAAATTAATTAAAGAAATAAAATGGAATTAATAATAGGTTTAAATTAATAAATGAGATTAAATGAATAAATGAGATTTAATGAATAAATTAGATTAAATGAATAAATGAGATTAAATGAATAAATCAATTTAAATGAATAATTATTGAGTTAAAACAAACTTTAAATAAACATTTATACACTGAAATATTTGTATGAACGAATAAAATTGAATAAACATTTCAATGAATAGAGAAAATCAATAATAAAATCAATAGGTGAATGAGTGTTCGAATTGATAAACTATTAGGAATATGATGTAAAAGTTGATAAGCGAATCAATGACAAAATGTTGAAACAGACAGAAAATGTATTAACTTTTCCGCACTCAGCCTGAGAACGAAGACGACCTTAAGAAGCGGCAGTTGACTGAATTGGCGGTTCTCAACGGCACCTATAGAGGATTTGACAAGGGTGTCTTGGTGGCCAAGTCCAGAGGTGGGTGGAAGGGGCAGCAAAGTAGGTGGAAACGGGTGGAGGCGAGTGGAAGTGGGTGGAAGGGAGATAAGGATGGTGGAGGTGGTGAGGGGTGGGAAGAAAAGAGTGGGAAGAAACAGGTGGGAGAATATTAGAGGTGGATGAAGATAGGTAGAAGTAGGTGTAGATAAAAATTTATTGAAAAATGAATGAAAAGATGGAAGATGGAAGAAGGAGGAAATGGTTGGATGGAAGGGTTTGATGAAGTGTGAATAAAAGATGGCAGTGAAATAGGTAAGAAAAAAGATTAAAAAAGTTCGTGTTTAGCGAGTTAAGAGAAAGTTTGTTAAGAGAAAGTGGAGACTGCATTTTAGAAATGTACTCAAGTTGGCTGCCTCATTCAACCTTTAACCATTGGTTCGCTCATTTCTTTGAGTCGAGGGTTGAAATACAAGACGAGTGCCCTAATCAGCCTCGTCGCATGACTACTCCATAACCACCCTATGAATTCCACCCACACATACATACATCACCTACCACCACAGGGATGGATTTCTTCTTTCCTCAATCACCTCCTCAAATTCTTTTCCCTAACCCGGGCAATCTTTCACCCATCATCTTCGGACCCATTCTTCAAGGTCCCCCTCTGAATCCACTCACCAGTCCGCAACCTCTCACCCCTCTCACCAGCCCTGGCATCACAAACCATCCCCTCCTCTTGTCGCCTCCGCCCAGCGATCTCAACCTTCTTTACCACTTCGACGTCAACCACGCCCCCTTGCCCGCCTACGAGTACAACGCGGGACCTGTTATTGCTCCTGTTCATTGAAACTTTTCCCCTATCTTTGCCCATTACTCAATTTCACCCAACACCCACCTCCTCTCACCCAACACCCACCTCCCCTCACCCAACACCCACCTCCCCTTACCCAACACCCACCTCCTCTCACCCAACACCCATCTCCCCTCACCCAACACCCACCTCCCCTCACCCAACACCCACCTCCTTTCACCCAACACCCACCTCCTCTCACCCAACACCCACCTCCCCTCACCCAACACCCACCTTTCCTCACCCAACACCCACCTCCCCTCACCCAACACCCACCTCCCCTCACCCAGCACCCACCTCCCCTCACCCAACACCCACCTCCCCTTACCCAACACCCACCTCCTCTCACCCAACACCCACCTTCCCTCACCCAACACCCACCTCCCCTCACCCAACACCCACCTCCCCTCACCCAACACCCACCTCCCCTCACCCAACACACCCCTCAATCAACACCCACCTCATTGGACCCACCTCCTACTGAGCCCCTCCGACCTATTGAATTCCTCTCATAACACACACTCCTTTGATTTTTCTTTCTTTCCCTCAATTCCTACGCAGCTTATCGACATTACTGGCATTCACTTTTCTCGTGTCCTCCTTCACGACACATCGGCAACTTTATTTTTAAATTTTTGTTTTAGTCTTTCTTACATCATGTCCAGACATACGCTGGAAATGACAAGACGACGACGAGCGATGAAACTAAGAAAAGAGAAAAAATAGATTTCAAGTACTGAATGTCACCAGCAAGTTAATTTTAAATTATAGCATGATTATCTTCGTGTCTCGGTTTCACTCATTCTTGCCATATTTCGTTAGATTCGGCAAAACTATTTGAATTTGAATTTGCAGAAATAATTATGAATAAAATAGAATATATTTTATGGAATAAAATAAAATAAATTATAAAAACAGAATAAATTGGATTATATTTATAAAATGAAATAATATTTTGAAAACCAAATTAGGTTGATGGTTCATTGCGAAATCTTCAAAACAAGTTCTTGAACCCAAGATGCATTAAAGTTGTAATGATGAGTCACTATCTCGCAATCTCTCAATCAAATTGTTCAAAAATATGTCGAATTATTGACGTTGCAAGATCAAAGATTGCTATTTGACTTTTTTGATTATTACGTGTTGCGGCCTTTGAGTTTCCTTGAAACAATGTATTAGCGCTCAATATTTAAACACAAAATGTTTTCATAAACCTAAACATTTGTGGTTTTCTATTTGAAAATTTTTCTTTTCAGCTTCAAACGTTCAAAAACTCTTTTTATATAGCGCTCAATTGTTGAAAGAGTTTTCAATTTGCAATATGGCTCGAACAAACATAATATCAAACTTTCCGTTTCAAGTGACTTTCTTGTTGGCCTTTCACTTTCAAGTTTGCCTTTTAAACTATTTTCATACAACTTTTGCTTCTATTGCACTTTCAATAAAAGACCAAACGTTTTGTTAAAGCATGCAGGCAGATGAACGAAATGTCACAAGATTCTTTAATACACAGCACAACTACAAATATTCTTAAAATCCTCCTCCTTATTTTCTTTCTTGTTTTTTTTTCATTTTTCACTTTGTTTTTTTATTTTTTAAAATTCAAATCTTTTTTGTTATTTTTACAGTACTTTTTACTTCAATGGCGGTTTGAGGGGGTGTTTAGGTGTGAGGGTTGTGGGAGGTGAGACATGAGGGAAATGAGTGGGGTGATGCTCCCCGTCGGCAAGGTGGACACTCTGTTACTACAGAGATTTCAAAATAATGAAATACACAAACTAAAGCAGGATTTCAGGTTTTAAAATATCATACTGAGTTTTTATCGAACCTTTTTTGAACCTTTTTCATTAAGGGACTCAGCAAGATTTTTTTATGGTCAATATATACACGGAGCAAGTCATTTGAATATAATTACGCCAAAACGAACTCAGAGTTCGGACAAAACTGAAAAAAATTATTACGCGAGTTGTAATGCAAACATAAGTGTGAAAAGATTTAAGTTGAGATGGAAATTAACACAGATTCCTATGCCCAAGCAAGCATAGTTTTTTGTCAAATTATCATTTTTTTTTTAATAGTTTTTATTAGATCAAGTCCAGACATACACTGGAAATTTTACAAAAACACGGCGAACAGTCGAACTAAAAAAGAAAACATTAAAATATACGAGAACAGAATGTTATCAGAATGTTATTTATGTTTCGTGACCTTCTGTACACGAGTGAATGAGAATAAAGTTTGTTATAGCGCACAGGCCGCAAACTGAGTTGCTTCAGAGGCGCTGAACATGAAACAAAAAGAAAAAAGAAACAGGAGACAGCCAGCATGGGAGGTTCATCACGGGTAGACAACTGAGCCGGAGACGAAATGGAAGCTCAGGACAATAAAAAAAATCAGTTTTCCTTCGTGGAGACTGTCACTTTGACTGCGACGGCAGGAGAGCTGAAAGAATTTTTTTGACCCTCATAAGTGGCTGGTGATTTCAGTGAGTAGTCATTCCTTGAGGGGCTTGTTGGATGAGTGCATAGAAGTTTGTTATGTAGCTATTCGGTCTGCTACGGCTAGCCGTTGCACTTAAACGCTGCATACCTCAAGCTATCATTTGTGAACGTTTTTATAATGAGCTTGAAAAAGTTTAAATTTCAAAGTAGTAGTGTTTAATGGCATTATCTGAATAAAAAATAAATCGATGGAACTTACACTCAAAATGGATTGACATAAGAGCACTAACAAGAAAATACAATCGAAACATCATAGCTTTTAGTACAAAAAGCCTTCTAAAAATGTGTTTTAAAATCAGATTTTATTTTTTACGGACTCATTTGTTGTAATTTTTGCTGTTATTTTTTTTTTTAATTTTTGAATTTTTGAAAAAAGGAATATTTTTTTGTCAAAACCTCGCAGTGGTTGCGTAACTTATTACTAATTCAACTATTCTATACAGAGTTCGAACAGGTTATCGACTTGTCCTCTCGTGACCCCTTGTACGAATAACATGAAAGCTGTACTTAAAGGCAGCAGTCGGGGAAGGTTCGAGTTGGATAGAGAATGGTGAATCCCGTTTTGTGTTCGTTGTGTCTCTTGGTAGTGCTGCTTTGTGGCTCTCATCACGGGGCGGAAGGCAAACATTACACTATAATTCCAAAAAAGACCAATTGGTATGAAGGCGCTGGGAGGTGTTTGGCAATGGGGGGACAGATAGCAAGTATCAGAGACAGCCGAGAACAAGTTCAATTAAAAGAACAGGTCCCAGAATTTCTAAGTGAGTTAACTTCGTTTGATTTCAACTGAATCTTCTCTCATTTCACTTTGACAAATATATCAATTGCAGATGTATGTAAGGAAGGTCTTTTCCCCGTCTTTTGGCTTGGTGGAATGCGCGAAATCGGTTCTCTCACAAAGTTTTACCATAGGGGTAGCGACGAGGGTAGGAGAATTTATTGGTTTAACTGGGGCTGGCAAGAACCAAACAACCAGAATGGAAATGAGAACTGCTTGTTACTGAAGTGGCATGCTAGAGATCTCAAAATGGTGGATGCCGGATGTAATGTGGTTGCATGCGTCATTTGTGAATTTAAAGATCAATAACGACTTTTGAAGCATTGCTGGAAAAATGTTCATGACATAAGAACCTATCTGAACAATGAACTTTTAAGAGAATCACCTGGTTGCTCATAATTATTGAATAAAAGTTAACATTCCTCGCGTTGGACATTTTTTTTTTGAAATCAACGACCGCACGAAAACTATTCTCATCACAATTTTTCTGGTCGAAGAGGGTAAGGCGTGGTGGTTCGTTAGTTTAAGCTGCTTTATTTAAACTTTTCTCTTAACTGTTTTTTTAGAGCTTCACCTTTTAACTTTCAGTTAAAGAAAGGCTCATTTAGCTAAGAGTCATCGTTTGTGCTGGCTACGAAGATTTCAAAAAAAATTTTTAATTGGCCGAATTCGCCGTTTTGTAGTTAGAAATACAGGCATTGCAGTGAAATTTCCGTTTCCAGTTTCGCGAGTATGGCCGTTACTTCAATTTACTTTATTTAAACTATTTTTATCAACTTTTTGAAATTTGAAGTCTCAAAGATTAGTTATAAATAAGTTAATTCATCTAAGAGTTGTAGTTTTTGCTGATTAAAAAGATTTTTAAAAGATTGCCGAATCCGCTATTTTCTCGTTTAAAATACAAACATTGCAATACAAAACAATGCAAACACGAACATTAATAGTGGCATTAACCCCGTAGAGTTTCGAGGCCACATTGAAGTTAAATCGTCAACCAACGCATACATAAACACTGTTTGGCAAATTACTCAACAAAAAATGAACAAGTGTTGAAAGGCATTGTGAAAGTTTGTGGTATTTAGACGGACTTGTGAATTTGAGAAATGGCTGGAGAAGAAAAATAGAAGAAAAGAAGAAATAACTTGAAATAACTCTGTAATAATTATGTTATGTGGTTTTAAGATATGATTCAATTCTCAAATTTTAAAACTCAGTAATTTGATTTAATAGACAATTCTGCTCTTGAATTTCTTAAAACCTTTTAACATTCCAGTTTTGGTTAATTTGATAAAACATTCTTCAATAGTCATTCAATGTAAACTATGACTCAATTCTAAATTTGTGAGAAGACTGAGGTGATCTGCTTCTTTTCCCGTCGGAATCTGAAAAATATTCCGAGCTATTCTGCTTGTGTATTAGAAAGCAACATCTTTCCATCAAAATCTGTAAAAGAACTTTGAAATCTCTATGAATAAAGACCTCACAATGTCAACGCAGATATCAAAAACCATATAGATGTGTTTTTTTTCTCTTCAAGTCAAATAAGATCCATCAAGGGATGTTAGAAAAAAGACTCTGAAGACACTTGCATCGGTCTTAGTGTTAAATCGTGTTGACTATGGCAACACGGTTTTAGTCAGCTTAACTAAGACAGCAACGCAGAGTATTCAATCCATAATCAATACAAAAGCCAGGCTCATTACAGGAGTAAGAAAATATGATCACATTACCCCTGTACTCAAGGAGCTTCACTGGCTGAAAATTGATGAAAGAATTGAATTTAAAATTGCTCTGCAGATGTATTAGTGTTTGTCCAACGAGGGTTCTGCATATCTGACACGTGACCTAGTTCCAGTTGCTAGTCTACCGGAAAAAGTATATGCCCAATGAGGGTCTTGCGTGATAAATTATGAGGCGTTCACCTCATGTTTTATTAAAAATTTACGTATTCACTTGTCATTGACAACTTTCATATTTTTTTATCAAGATTATTATCAAAAGTTATTTTAATTTCTTTTTTTTAATAATTTTTATCAAAAGTTATTTTAATTTTATTTAATTTATTAATTTCTGAAGTTCACTTTTGACCGCTACAAATGTTTCATTGTTTTTATTGAACAAAATCCAAACACACCCTGAAATGATAAAGAAACATAGTGTTAAAAGGCGCGTTACAAATGTCTTGCTTAGAGTAGATTAGATAAGAAAAGATTTCCGAAATAAATTCCAAACAAACGCCGGAAATACAATACAATACAAAATAATACAATACAGTACAATACAATACAATACAATAAAAAGAAATAAAATACAATACAATACAATACAATACAATACAATACAATACAATACAATACAATACAATACAATACAATACAATACAATACAATACAATACAATACAATACAGTACAATACAATACAATACAATACAATACAATACAATACAATACAAAACAATACAAAATAATACAATACAATATGATAAAATACAAAAAAATACAATAAAATACAGTAAAGTACAATAAATACAATACAATACAATACAATACAATAAAATACAATACAATACAATACAATACAATACAATACAATACAATACAATACAATACAATAAAATACAATAAAATACAATAAAATACAGTAAAATACAAAACAATACAATACAATAAAATACAATAAAATACAGTAAAATACAAAACAATACAATACAATACAATACAATAAAATACAATTAAATACAAAACAATACAATACAATACAATACAATAAAATACAATACAATAAAATACAATAAAATACAATACAAATACGAATATTATTATAGTGGCGTTAACCCCGTAGAGTTTCGAGGCCAGTGATAAAGAACGTGACGAAGGATCGAAAGAAGAAAAAAGGGCAATGACCAGAAGGCGAATTTGATAAGAAGTCAAAGTGGGAATGAAGAGGATTGGAAGAACACGTGTGTGAAGATACGAGTTTAAGAAAATGAACGTCATGGAAGAAGGGTGGCGGTGTTTTGAATTTAAAAACGAATAAAAAACAAATAAAAAACAAAGAAAAAGAATAAAAAACAAAGAAAAAGAATAAAAAACAATAAAAAACAATAAAAAACAATAAAAAACAATAAAAAGAATAAAAAAAGATTGGCTCATTGAGTATTGAGGAGATGAAGAAGGAACGTCTTGTCTCGCAAAGACAATCAGATCTTTTCGCTCCAGTTGTGCACTCATCTGAGCTTATCAAGACTTGCCTGGTGGTAGAATCTGGTGGAGTACATGGTATGCGTTACCGGTGACTTTGAAAAACAGACGTTTGTCAAAAGATGCAAATGTTGATTTTATTTTAGGATAGTTAAGGGAAAATAGTTAAGCCTTATCAATTTATCAACAACTGTGGATCTTTGATGCGTGTATGATTGGCGCCATGAAGGCGCTGCATCATTCATGCGAGCTCTCCTAGAGGATTCAATATTATCATATAACTTGGTACCAAAGAGTCCGTAAACCCTATTTATTTTCACGCATGGAAAGTCAGGTGTGACGTTGAGAGTTTCGGTGAATGAGACTTCCAGGATGGTGGGGAGATGTTCGTTGGATATATGGATAATTTCAGTAGTTATTAAATTTTTATTTTTAAACTTCTTTTGTGCACTGTTGATGGTTGATTTGTTACTGCTCATTAAACCTCCTTTGTGAGTTTTGGTGGATCTCGCTGATGCGGATCTGAGTTGGAATTCATGGTGTGGCTGGGAATTCATGGTGTGGCTGGAAATTCATGGTGTGGCTGGGAATTCATGGTGTGGCTGGAAAGTCATGGTGTGGCTGGAAATTCATGGTGTGGCTGGGAATTCATGGTGTGGCTGGAAAGTCATGGTGTGAGTGGGAATTCATGGTGTGAGTGGGAATTCATGGTGTGGCTGGAAATTCATGGTGTGGCTGGGAATTCATGGTGTGGCTGGGAATTCATGGTGTGAGTGGGAATTCATGGTGTGAGTGGGAATTCATGGTGTGAGTGGGAATTCATGGTGTGAGTGGGAATTCATGGTGTGAGTGGGAATTCATGCTGTGAGTGGGAATTCATGGTGTGAGAGGGAATTCATGGTGTGGGTGGGAATTCATGGTGTGAGTGGGAACATTCGTAGACCGTTCCATTCTATAACCTACACAACTTAAACAGTATAAACTCAACGCTATACAAATTCTTTGCTTAGAATAATTATGCTTGAAACAAAAAAATATTGGCAAAAATCTATCTTTAAAATGAAATTAGATTTTTAAAGATTCAGCTTATATGCCTGACTCTCGCAACTCCACCTAAGCTAACCTAAGCATTTGTGAAAGGCCTTTAGCTCTTTGTTCAAAGAAGCTTCCATGGAAACGGTTTTATTCTTTGTGGGCTACTTGAGGACTAAGCCACTCTAGCACGGCGTCTGTTCTTTACTTGAGTTGCTGCTCTCAAACCTCAAACCAGAGCACACCCCTTCACGCTTCACAGCGGAACCAGCTAACTATGTCACAGGCGCAGACAAGTTCACCAAAGCATCGAGGTTACAAAAGAGTACAAACTGATTGTGAAACAAACTTAAAACTAAACTGACTAAAGAGTCGCACTGATAAACCTTAAAATCCACTATTGATAAAAAGCTCAGTCATATCAATTAGCTGCCGAGAATTTTTCATGAAATAAAAACGATAAAAATAATCTAATTTTGGAAACCTTTCTTGGAGTATTGTTCAAAGGCGCTCCCAAAAAAATGGTTTTACTCGCTGCTGGGCTAAGCAAGCACTTCCAGCGCGTCGTTTGTTTTCACTTGAGTTGCTGCTTTCTACAACTCAAACTTGAGCTTAGCTGCAAATCAGAGGCTTGTCAATCAATATGCTACAGACGCAGAAGAAAGTATTAATTGGCATTGAAACGATGAGAAATAATGGAAAAATAGCTTACAATCGTATCAATCATTTGTTGAAAAGTGTTTCGTGTTACAGGGGAGAAAGTTAAACTAACGATAACCCATTGAGTTTGCTGTTACTGTCTTCACGTCAGGACCCGATCTAAAAACATACAAATACAAACTAACTAACTTCTTTGTTTCACATGGAGCCATGATAGGTACAATCAGAATTCCTTCAAACCCTGCTTGAAAGTAGTGTCGATTGAGAGTCATGTGTGACAGAGCTGATTCACGAAGTAGAGACAGACGTGGACGAAAAACAAAACAAACTTGCGCTCGTTTCAATCTTTTATTGCATAAACTTCGAACTAATAAACCAAATTAATGTTTTTTTTTTAATTTTTATAAAGGTCAATAATCAACTCTCGCTGAAAAACTCAAGCCTCTGCTCAAAATATAACTTTAAGATTTTCTAAGCATCCATCGTTCAATGTTCGCACACTATACTCAACTTCTCCTTACAATCCGTATCTGTCCACTCCACCTGGCCCTTGGTCCACTGTGCCGCAATGCAGTCTTTTCCACTGCCAAAGCTGCTAGGACTGTTTGCCTTCCAGCTTGGGAGAGATATCTTGAGATACTCTCTGTAGACTCTCCAAACAAACTCTTTGGCGAAGTGACGTTTACCGGCAACCCAATATCTAGTATCTGGTTTAAAAGTGGATTAAAATTATAAAAGTATTTTCATGTCAATTAATATTTAATTAATATTTGGTATGAGCATTCACGCTAACTTTTATTTGCTATAGTCTCCTTGAAGGACTTGAGGTCAGCTTTGTTTTGGATTGTAGCCAAATGTTTCTTTGTCTCTATGCACCTGCCCATGGCGCTATACCACGACTCTTGGCCTTTGAGGAAGGTGTATTTTTTCCCATCCACTCCATAGTTACAAAGGAAGATCGCCGCTATGAGAAAGCAGAGCGTGTACAAGGTCGAGGTCGACATGGTAAAACTTCGCAAAGGCCTCGGCTCCCAACGCGTTTGTTCGCTTTCGGAGCGTTTATAAAATATTTTTCAAGGCATGGACTGACGAATTTTGAATAAATAAGCAGTTACTGAATGTTCTCGCTTGCGAATAATTTCATAGATACGGAATTCTTAATGATTTGAAGAGCATTTCAGCACTAGCAAAAGTGCAACACTCGACTGAACGAAGACTACTTATAAAATTCGCGTTTTAAATGGCTTTGCTCTCAACGCACTCAATCCACACACACATGTGAATGTAAAAATATATAAATGAGGTTTATACTAGTATTGATTTTAATAGTTTAAAAAAATATTTGTTGTCAATATTCACTACAAAGTAGACAACACTTGATGTTCATAACCAAAGTTTTTGAACAATTGTTTTCAATTCTATCACATAACTTTAAAAAAACAGAAAATGCCTTAGGGGTTCGAGAAATGGCACTTACCGCGGATGAGCCGATCGAAAAACAGGGTGACGTCATCATTCCTTCAACAATTCCAATCGACTTCATTGAATAAATAAACAGTAGAAAAACAACAAAAAGAGTAGAAAAACAACAAAAAGAGTAGAAAAACAACAAAAAGAGTAGAAAAACAACAAAAAGAGTAGAAAAACAACAAAAAGAGTAGAAAAACCACAAAAAGAGTAGAAAAACAACAAAAAGAGTAGAAAAACAACAAAAAGAGTAGAAAAACAACAAAAAGAGTAGAAAAACAACAAAAAGAGTAGAAAAACAACAAAAAGAGTAGAAAAACAACAAAAAGAGTAGAAAAACAACAAAAAGAGTAGAAAAACCACAAAAAGAGTAGAAAAACAACAAAAAGAGTAGAAAAACAACAAAAAGAGTAGAAAAACAACAAAAAGAGTAGAAAAACAACAAAAAGAGTAGAAAAACAACAAAAAGAGTAGAAAAACAACAAAAAGAGTAGAAAAACAACAAAAAGAGTAGAAAAACAACAAAAAGAGTAGAAAAACCACAAAAAGAGTAGAAAAACAACAAAAAGAGTAGAAAAACAACAAAAAGAGTAGAAAAACAACAAAAAGAGTAGAAAAACAACAAAAAGAGTAGAAAAACAACAAAAACATCAAAATACACATGGGTTTTTAAGAAGCACGTGTTCAGTCACCGAAGGCTTTGACCAGAGAGCCAGAGACGGTCTGATTTTGCGGCAGTTAAAAGTGAACAAAAGGTCTCTCTACTCTCCCTCCTCCTCCTCCTCCTGCTCCTGGCTAACAAAGAGCTGGAGAACTCCTGAATAACTTGAATTTCTGATCGGATTGTGTTATTTAAATAAAATATATTTATATTTCTGTTTCGACTGTTTTATTATTATTATTATTATTATTATTATTATTATTATTATTATTATTATTATTATTATTATTATTATTATTATTATTATTATTATTATTATTATTATTATTATTATTATTATTATTATTATTATTATTATTATTATTATTATTATTATTATTATTATTATTATTATTATTATTATTATTATTATTATTATTATTATTATTATTATTATTATTATTATTATTATTATTATTATTATTATTATTATTATTATTATTATTATTATTATTATTATTATTATTATTATTATTATTATTATTATTATTATTATTATTATTATTATTATTATTATTATTATTATTATTATTATTATTATTATTATTATTATTATTATTACTATTATTATTATTATTATTATTATTATTATTATTATTTTTTTTTTTTTTTTTTTTTTTTTTTTTTTTTAATTTTATTTAATTAATTTATTATTTTTTATTATTATTATTCAAAAGCTACGCAACCAAAGCTGTCCAATCAAATTGCGTTCCGAGCAGTGATGAGTTTTTCCGTGTAAATTGAGGACACGAAGAATTAATTATCCGAACTGAAGTTTCAAAGACCAGTAAAAAGTTCACGAAAACTTGAGTACTAAGAGTATTAAACAGAATTTTTTTTTTTTTAATTAAAAAAAAATTAAATCTAGTTTGTGAAGCGCTAAAGTAAGCATATGAGGCGCAACTGTTGAGTCTTTAAAGCAGGTATTGAAGGTTATGAGCTAGTTTGAAAAAATGTTTTCAAAATTATTTTTAAAAAGGCTAAAAGTTGACTTGAGTTTCAATGCAGTCTTGCTAACGATTTGAAAGCAGCTTTCAAAGTGAAAGAAAAAAAAAGAAAAAAACTCTGACAGTTTTTTTCTTCGACCAACACTTGGCAGAAATGTGAAGCAACCGTGGTTTTGCTTTCATTTCCGAAACATCACCACACTTGAAGCTTTGCAAGGAGGAACTAGAGAGATGGGCAGTCCCAAGGGGGGAGGCACGAAGGATGGAGTTCTTATATCATTCATGGTCCATTTCGTTTTTTATCGTTGTTTATTTATTTTTATTTCTTTTTTTTTTGTTTTTTTTTGTTTTTTGTTTTTATTGTTTATTGTTTTTATTGTTTATTGTTTTTATTGTTTTTTGTTGTTTTTTTTTGTTTTTATTGTTTTTTGTTTTTTTGTTGTTTTTTGTTTGTTTTTGTTTTCAGTTCCCTCAAAAGTCATCATGAATTAAACGGGGAAACACAGGGTGAAAGAATGGACCCACATTCCGTTCAGAAATCGTTGAATTTTTGGCCATGAAGAAAACAAAACGGTTATTCTTTTTCAAAAATCTTCAAAAATAAAAGATTTTTCTTTAAATTATATACTTCAATTTCTAAGTAAAAAAATTTTTTTAATTAATTTATCTTTAAAAATTTAAGATCTTTGCTCTTCTTACTCCACAAAGCTTCTCGGATTTATTTTTCATGGACTTTTTATCACCACCGCTTTGGCTTCCCTCCGCCGCTCTGGACCTTTTTTCATTTTTTTGAATCAGCTAATCAAAGTTTATTTTTATTTTTTTTAATTTTATTTATTTATTTATTTATTTATTTATTTATTTATTTATTTATTTATTTATTTATTTATTTATTTATTTATTTATTTATTTATTTATTTATTTATTTATTTATTTATTTATTTATTTATTTATTTATTTATTTATTTATTTATTTATTTATTTATTTATTTATTTATTTATTTATTTATTTATTTATTTATTTATTTATTTATTTATTTATTTATTTATTTATTTATTTATTTATTTATTTATTTATTTATTTATTTATTTATTTATTTATTTATTTATTTATTTATTTATTTATTTATTTATTTATTTATTTATTTATTTATTTATTTATTTATTTATTTATTTATTTATTTATTTATTTATTTATTTATTTATTTATTTATTTATTTATTTATTTATTTATTTATTTATTTATTTATTTATTTATTTATTTATTTATTTATTTATTTATTTATTTATTTATTTATTTATTTATTTATTTATTTATTTATTTATTTATTTATTTATTTATTTATTTATTTATTTATTTATTTATTTATTTATTTATTTATTTATTTATTTATTTATTTATTTATTTATTTATTTTATTTTTTCTTTTTTTAACGAATTTCAGTGCATGAGTGAGTGGGCCCAAAATGCTGACGTGCTGAAGCATAAAGCGCACGAATGCAATGAAGAGCACGCAATATGCTTTGAATGAGTAATAAATAATAATAATAATAATAATAATAATAATAATAATAATAATAATAATAATAATAATAATAATAATAATAATAATAATAATAATAATAATAATAATAATAATAATAATAATAATAATAATAATAATAATAATAATAATAATAATAATAATAATAATAATAATAATAATAATAATAATAATAATAATAATAATAATAATAATAATAATAATAATAATAATAATAATAATAATAATAATAATAATAATAATAATAATAATAATAATAATAATAATAATAATAATAATAATAATAATAATAATAATAATAATAATAATAATAATAATAATAATAATAATAATAATAATAATAATAATAATAATAATAATAATAATAATAATAATAATAATAATAATAATAATAATAATAATAATAATAATAATAATAATAATAATAATAATAATAATAATAATAATAATAATAATAATAATAATAATAATAATAATAATAATAATAATAATAATAATAATAATAATAATAATAATAATAATAATAATAATATAAATAATAATAATAATAATAATAATAATAATAATAATAATAATAATAATAATAATAATAATAATAATAATAATAATAATAATAATAATAATAATAATAATAATAATAATAATAATAATAATAATAATAATAATAATAATAATAATAATAATAATAATAATAATAATAATAATAATAATAATAATAATAATAATAATAATAATAATAATAATAATAACTAACCTTAATTTATTTTCATTTGGAATACAGAAGTGGCAGTGAGAGCATTAACCAGCGGTTGCATGGATAAGTTTTCCAATGTACTCAACAACTCAACAACAAAATAAGCAATGGTTGAAAGCATGCGAGGAAGTGTGGTACCCAGAGAGACTTCATTGTGACTATGAGAAACGGCTGAAAAGGAAAAAATGAAAAGAAAAAATAACTTAAATGAAACTTTATCCATTAGTTACACCATGTGATTTCAAGTTATGATTCAATTCTCAACTTTTAAGGCTCATTAATTTGATTTTATAAACAGCTCTGCTGGACCTTTTCAGGATTTCTTGACTGCAAAACATTTGCAAAAGAAACAGAGTTCTCAAAAACCAGAAACAAAATGATCATCATTTTATTTATTTTTTCTTTTAAAGCTGAACAAAATATCATCTGCAGCTGATAATCAAAGCAGTCCATTTAGCTCTTCTTGGTGATTTTCACAAAAATAAAAGGCTGAATAAACATAAAAATAAAAAAAAGTTTGATTGGACGACAAACCAGCGGACTGGTCTCTGGCTCTCTGGTCAAAGCCTTCGATGACTGAACACGTGCTTCTTAAGAACCCATGTGCATTTTGATGTTTTTGTTGTTTTTCAGTATAAACGATTTAATGACATTGAATGTAACACGGCTAAAACTGTTGTGGCGCCATCTTGCAAGGCGGTCTTTCAAAGTTAGTTCGTTAAATCTGTTGTTTTAGTCCAAATACATTTGAAAATACCTGTTTTATTTTGTATTCAATTATAAGTTACAACTTTGATTTTTTTTCTGTTGATGCTTTTCAATAGACCGTCTTTTTGGAGTCAGTGTAAGCTTAGTTTTGACAATGTATTTTATTTTTATATATTTATATATATTTATATATTTATATATATTTATATATATTTATATATATTTATATATTTATATATATTTATCGTATCTAATCTAATCTAATTAAATCATTTGTATAGCGCTGATTCACACTGTTTAAAAACGCTTCTCTACAAACTGTTCAAACAACAAAGTTTTGGAAACTCTACGAAAACAAAGGAGAGAAGTAACAGAGGTGATATTGTGTGAAGAGAGTTCCATAGAAGGGGCCCACAGTAGGAAAGTGCAGATTTAGCATAAGTACTATTGGAAGGTACCCTATAAAATGAGAATAAGTAGAAGATCTCAGTCCCTTACAAAGAGGCAACTTAAAAAGATCAGCTAAGTAGTTAGGTGAGTGATTATTTTATATTTCAAACAGTAACGGACAACAGACGGCTATGCATGCAACCAGCTGCTGGCATGTTCTACCGCTGAAGTCGTTCGATTGGTTAATTTGAGATACGTTCAATTTCCGAACTTTGTGCTGTTTTTGTATTTTTTTAGTTCTGTAACGGAATTGAAAAAACTAGTCCTGCTTGCATATGCCCTTCCTGTGCTTGTTGGATGATCAGAAGTAAGCTACTTTAAAATGCAAACTCTTATTGATTACTCTTCGTTTTAAATGAAAAGTTGCGCTTTCACTTCTGCTGAAATTCACCACGAATCCCTGATAAATGTGTTTCGCCATTGATTGAATTATTCGCAATTAAGAGAATTCCTCGAACGCTTGACACTCTGGCCAATCCACACATTGACAAAAATGTTATAAAACGATCGGAAAGCGAACCAATGCGTTGAGCCCTGAGACGTTTTGGAAATTTTATCATGTCCACCTTGACCTCATACCTGCTCTGCATCTTCGTAGCGGCAATTTTCTTTTGTAACTTGGGTGTGGATGGGAAGAAATATTACCTTCTTTGGATCAAAGGAACGTGGCGAGAAGCCGAGAAAAAGTGTAAAGAAAAAGGAAAGAACCTGGCAACAATAAGAAGTCGAAAGGAGCTTGATGAACTCACAAAGACCTTGGCAAACAGGGGTCAGCACAGATGCTCATTTCAAATTTAAATTCCATAATCTATTTCAATTGAAAATGATATTGATAACTCAAATTTTGATTCAGGTGGTGGCCACTGGGTGGCTGGCAGACGTCAATCCGGAAAAACTTTCGTTTGGAAAACAGACAAAAAGGATGTTCGGATGACTTATCATAAATGGAGTCTCGGGAACCCTACCGATGTCAGCAGTGGCATGAACTGCCTGGCTGTGATCCGAAAGAAGCTTGGAACGGAATGGTTTGATGACCACTGTGACTTGAGGCATGGTATCGTATGCGAGTGATGCTGGTTCGAAGCTAGAATGTTATATAGAGAGCAGAGATTTGTTTTCTTCTGCGAAATGTGGCTGATGATATTCATAAAAAACATTAATTTGGTTTATTAGTTCGAAGTTTATGCAATAAAAAATTGAAACGAGCGCAAGTTTGTTTTGTTTTTCGTCCACGTCTGCCTCTACTTCGTGAATCAGCTCTGTCACACATGACTCTCAATCGACACTACTTTCAAGCAGGGTTTGAAGAAATTCTGATTGTACCTATCATGGCTCCATGTGAAACAAAGAAGTTAATTAGTTTGTATTTGTATGTTTTTAGATCGGCTCCTGGCGTGGAGACAGTGTTGTAAAGATACAGTTTACTCTTCTTGTTTCTGTTAATAAAGCTTAGAATATAGTCGTTATAAATATTTGCAGGGGACTTCCAGTACTGTGGAAGGAGCGAAAGCCAGATTGAGTAGAAGGAAGAAGGTTTTAGGATCCAAGGAAAGGAGGAAGCTGGAGGTTGAAAACTTTTCCAAGATTTTCGAATAGCAACATCAACCCCGCAGAGCTCCGAAGCCACTCGAGTTTCGAGTTTCAATTGTGGCTTCGAAGCTCTGCGGGGTTGATGCCGCTATAATAATATTCGTGTTTTTATTGTATTTTATTTTATTGTATTGTATTGTATTGTATTGTTTTGTATTGTATTGTATTGTATTTTATTGTATTGTATTTTATTGTATTGTTTTGTATTGTATTGTATTGTGTTTCTTTATTGAAACGCGTGAACTTACCACTAGAGACATTCTTTGTACGCATACCAGGGTGCTCTGGTCATTCAGTACCTAACCAACCAATTGAAATGTTTTTTATAAGCACATAAAAAGTTTTTTTCTCAAAATACGTTTTACTAATGGTTGTGAGTACTTATTGAGAAAAATAAATTTAAAATGGTTTTTAACGTTGGTTACAGAGTTCCAAAGGGCTGTCACAAGAAGATGCGTTTTTGAAAGCTTGTTTCGAGATGTGGTTTGTAATGGAATTTAATTTGAAAAGAGGGACTGGCGAAGGATGATTGATTGATTGATTTCTGATTGATTATATTCTGATGAATTATTTTTGTTAGGGGAGGTTGCATGAAAAGATTAGTGCTGAGGTGAGTAGAGCTCTGAAAGTTAACAAAGCACTCTGGAAAGTTATTCTGGATAGTGCTGGAAGCCGAAAAAGTTGAAGGCAGTAGCTTCTTTGAAAATAAAAATGTAGTGGTGGACCGATGTGAGGGATTATAAGTTGCTTTGTTAGCTAATCGTCGCAGTCGTGCTTGCCATGTTGTCTTATATTCTACAATAGAAGGCTTCAATGGCTGACTTTAAAATATCTATAGTTCACTACACAAGGATGTATTTACAATGAAATATCTCCAACAAGGAATCATTTTATTTCGATTTTTGATGATTTATTGCTGTAAAAGTTATTTTTTCGATTTTTCGAATTTCATGTTTAAATTATATTTCTAGCAATGCTTCAAAATTCGTTATTGATTTTCAAGTTCACAAATAGTACATGCTTCAGAAGTACATCTGGCATCCACCATTATGAGATCTTTAGCAAGCCACCTCAGTAACAAGCAGTTCTCATTTCCATTATGGTTGTTTGGGTCCATCCAACCCCAGTGATACCAGGACAATTTTCTACCCTCATCGCTAACCCTATGGTAAAACTTTGTGAGAGAACCGAATTTGCGCACTCCACCAAGCCAAAAGACGGGTAAAGGACCGTTCTTACATACGTCTGCAATTGATATATTTGTCAAAGTGAAAGACAGAAGATTCAGTGAAAATCAAACGAAGTTAACTCACTTAGGAATTCTTGGACCTGTTCTTTTAATTGAACGTGTTCTCGGCTGTTTCTGATAGTTGCTATCTGTCCCCCCATTGCCAAACACCTCCCAGCGCCTTCATGCCAAGTGGTCCTTTCTGGAATTACAGAGAAATGTTTGCCTTCCGCCCCGTGATGAGAGCCACAAAGCAGCACTACCAAGAGACACAACGAACACAAAACGGGATTCACCATTCTCTATCCAACTCGAACCTTCTTCGACTGCTGCCTTTAAGTACAGCTTTTATGTTATTTGTACAAGGGGTCACGAGAGGACAAGTCGATAATCTAATTAAAACTTGAGCATAATTATGTATCTTTAATTTGTTTCGATTTCTATGCTTTCAAACGTTATCCGACTTATTTCTTGAAACAGCACAAAGTTACCACTTTTCCATTTGTTTCAAGCTGACAATTTTCCGATAGAGAATTGCATTTAAAGGTTTGCATTTGGATCTGAACAGCTTTCACGACAAAACTATAAACTCAGTTTTCAAAATTTTCCACAACTAATTCTAGTACGTTTGAATCGATAATTATTTGTGAGAATACTTTCATGTTTAGGCCGAATTAATTTTTATAGGTTTAAAAAATTCAAGAAAATATATACCGAAATCAACAACGAACTTAAAATTTGTAAATAAATAAAACCTTAAGAATAAATTATTGAGGTTGGATGCCCTCAAAACTTCATAATATGTCGATTTCTGTTTGCGTTCGTATATCCCTCTATTTCAAGTTATCTTTTTTAATATAATTTTTTTAATTTTTAGTGATATCGAAAATTTTATTATTTCGAAGTTAAACAGTACATAACTAGCGCTAAATATTTTTTTGCAAACAAGAATTGTTTAGAGGGTTGTAGATCAGAAGATAGTTCTGCTTTCCCGGTTTCGAGAAAGCGTGTATGGCCGTTACTTTAATTTTCTTTATTTAAACTATTTTTATTAACTACTTGGAATTTAAAGTTTCAAATATTAGTTATAAATAAGTTAATTCATCTAAGAGTTATAGTTTTTGCTGATTAAAAAGATTTCTAAAAGATTGCCGAATCCGCTATTTTCTCGTTTGAAATTACATACATTGCAGTTAAATCGTCAACCAACGCCTATATAAGTACTGTTCGCCAAATTACTCAACGAGAAAGTAAACAAGTGTTGAAAGGCATTGTGAAAGTTTGTGGTATCCTGACGGACTTGTGAATTTGAGAAATGGTTGAGGAAGAAAAAGACATTGCTGGAAAATCGTCAACCAATCGGCTACAAGAATAACCCTTGCCAACTTAAAAAACAAGAAAGTGAGCGATTGTTGAAAGCATTGCAAGAAATAGGGGTATCCAGACAGACTTCCTTGTGAATTTAAGAAATGGCTGAGATAGAAAATAAAAGAAAAGAAGAAATAACTTGAAATGACTGCAATAGTTGTGTTATGTGGTTTTAAGATATGATTCAATTCTCAACTTTTAAAACTCATTAATTTGATTTAATAAACAATTCTGCTTTTGAATTTCTTAGAACCTTTTAACATTCCAGTTTTGGTTAATGTGATGAAACGTTCTCCAATGTCATTCAATATAAACAGTAGCTCAACTCTAAATTTTTGAGATTTATAAATTTGATTCTATAGTCAGTTTTGATCTCTTGCAACAGACAGTTCTTATGACATTCAGTTATTGTTGATTTTTTTTTCATTTTGATTGTTCACCATGTTCTGTGCCATTTCCAGCGTTTGTCTGGATTTGAATCAATAAAGACTATAAAAAAAAAGTTAGGTTCAAAAAATCCATTCCCACAACGTACTCATTCACCAAATGAGTTGTTAAAATTCATTAGTGTTCGGTTCAATGAAACTCTCATTCTATTCAATCTTAATTTATTCTTCATCGTCCTCAAAACACTACACTCGCCAGTGTCCAAGGTGCAACAGGTGTGACACAAGGCTCTGTTGGATTTTTTTACTAAAAACAACTCGAACGGATCAAAAGTTGCCTTCAATAAGAAAAATACGTCATCGTAAAAGCCTTTGTTATATTTTTTGTCTGCAATTTCAAAACATCAAAACGGTACTCTTCGTTCAAAGCCTGTTTGAAAATTATTTCTTTACCTGATGATTGCTTTTTGATTCATTGCAAGCGGAGAAGAAAAATACAATGCAAGTCGTATAACATACTTGTTAATAATCTTGTTTCGTTTTTACAGGCTGAGGTTGAGTGGAAAAGTATTTTTCTTGATACGGCAAAGATGAAAAAAATGAATTAGCTACAGATTTTATTTGTGGTTTGAGAGAAAGTGAAGAGTCAAAAGCTTCAAATTCTACACCCCGTGATATGCGGAGACGAACGCACAATTACACCAAAACAATTTATTTCTCTTAACAAGACAAAACATTCCTTACTCGTCTTTTCAATACTCAATAAGCTCATAATACTCATTGTTCGTCGTTTTAAATTTGAAACTTTTTTCTTACTATAAATTTTAAAAAAAATTGCCGTTTTTTGTAAGTTTAATGCTGACTTTTATGACTGATAACATTCAATTCTCGTATATTTTAATTTTTTTCTTTTTTAGTTGGATTGTTCGCCGTGTTTTGTAACATTTCCAGCGTATTTCTGGACTTGATCTAATGGAGACTATGAAAAAAAAAGTGAAAGCTAAACTATGGATGGTGGAAGAAGGGGCGGATGAAAAGTTTGATGAAATAGAAATTGAAGGAAGAGATTCAATAAGTCGAGAAGACTTAGAATATCATAGAATCCCTTCAGAAGATTATTTTAGCAATGCAAGAAGAAATTTTAGAAGATTAAAAACCTGTACAGATTTATTGTTAAGTGACCTGTTGTTTAATAAAGAAAGGTTCAGTTTTTTATTAGAATTTGGAAGAGTCGGTTAAGAAACGGTTTTGTGAATTTATTTTTAGGTTTTTGTGGAAATTATTATTTTGAAGAAAACGGGACCTACGTTCAGAATTTAGAAAGTTTAGATAAAAAATTCGACGTCTAACAAGGCGAGGTGGGTGAAAGGGCACAGAAGGAATGGTGGTATCCAGACGGACTTACTTGTGAATTAGAGAAATGGCTGAAGAAGAAAAAGACATTGCACTGAAATCGTCAACCAACCGGCTACAAGATGTTAATTCAATAGTCATTCAATATAAACTATGATTCTTAATTTTTTAGATTCATAAATTTGATTCTATAGTCAGTTTTTGATTTCTTGCAACAGTATGGCACTCAATTATTGTTAATTTGAGTAATCAATTGATTTTTGATTGTTCACCACACTCTGTGCCATCTCCATCGTTTGTCTGGATTTGCTTCAATAAAGACTCTATAAAAAAATAAACAAAACGAGGTAAAACTGAAAAGGCGTGTGTGTCGAGTTGGCAGCTTTCTTGGAAGTTCATAGGAATACACAGTAAAATCAATTTCGTCTTGAAGTAGATTGTTTCATCGATGTGTACCGTAATTCTTTCCCGCAACATTGTAGGAAATGTTTAAACGACTTTATTGAAACATTTCGAAAAAATATGATTTCGTTTTAAGGTACGTGATAATAAGTTCGACGTTGAGACCGATCGTTTCATTGTAAGGTCATATCCGCCTTGTTACTACATAACATGTATTGTTGCTTTCACATCTCGCAAACAACGCATGCTTTTTGGCCACAATGGGCGTCTACCATCTGGAGAATATTACCGTGCCATTTCAGGTAGATACAATTCTCAACTCCTTTATAGTTGTTTGGGTCCATATAAAACCAGCGATACCATTTTACTGGATCGCCAGAATCCTTCGTCCTCCAATCAAACTTTTTCAACATACCGTTTAGGCGCACTGCACCAATCCAAAAAGAAGGAAAAATACCGATCAAACAGGAAGCTGCAGTTTATTTTTTTGTCAAAAAAAAGTATTAAAGTATCTATTAAAAACAACACAAAAAAAAACTTACACAAGTGTTCTAAAGCCTCTTTTGTCAGGTTTCTGTGTTCTTCGTCGTTTCTAATAGTTGCTATCTGTCCCCCCATTGCCAAACACCTCCCAGCGCCTTCATGCCAAGTGGTCTTTTCTGGAATTATAGTGAAATGTTTGCCCTCCGCTCCGTGATGAGAGCCACAAAGCAGCACTACCAAGAGACACAACGAACACAAAACGGGATTCACCATTCTCTATCCAACTCGAACCTTCGCCGACTGCTGCCTTTATAAGTACAGCTTTTATGTTATTTGTACAAGGGGTCACGAGAGGACAAGTCGATAATCTAATTAAAACTTGAGCATAATTGTGTACTTTTAATTTGTTTCGAGTTCTATGCTTTCAAACGTTATCAAACTTTTTAAGTTTAAACTTTTGAAATTTTTATGTATGCGTTGCCAACGTGATGCCAGTTATTGCCGCTGAGTTTTCATTCTTCAAATTTAACTATTTTAATCAATTTTTTTCAATTTTTTAAATTAATTTATTGTTTTAAATTTATATTTCATTGTGTTTACTATTTTTTCAACTTTATCTCTCACGATTTGTTAATTTCGTAAGTTCAATGCCGACTTTTATGACTGATAACATTCTGTTTTCGTATATTTCCATGTTTTTTTTAGTTCGATTGTTCGCCGTGTTTTTTTAACATTTCCAACGTATGTCTGGACTTGATCTAATGAAGAGTATAAAACACTTTCAGTTTCATGAGACGCCAAATATTTGTACCTTTTTAATTTGTTCAAACTTGAAATCTTTTGCTATTGGAAAGCGAATTTCAATGTTTGTACTTAGACTTCATCATTCCCCAACTTTAAAACGGCGAAAATGAAATAGTCCACAGCGCCAACGCAGAACATCGCCACATTTACTTTTCAAACAGCAAAAACAACATAAAATCTCATTTGAAAACCATGTTGAAAGTTGTACTCATTCACAATTCTCCAATCGGTTTCATTTGTATAAACAGAACTTTTTGTTTTATAAAATGGTGGTTTTGGCGAAGAATTTCCAGCTAAGAGTACAACTTATTTATTCAGTTCAACTCCATTTCGAGGGAATTTTTGATGAAGCTAAATTATCAAAAAGTGCATCGTGCTCTGACAATCATTATAGAGTTTTTAAATAGTTAACTCAGATTCAATTCCACCTTGGGAATGTTACAGAACAAGACGAACAGTCTAAGCAGAAATGAAAAGTCAAGTTGACCCACACGAGAGAAGAAACATTTTCTAGTGAAGCTTAAAAGCAAAATTGACTATAGAATCAAAAAGAAAAAAGTCAAATTAACAAAACTGTAATGTCAAAAAAATCTATTAAAAAAAATATAAGCAAAATTGACTATTGAAAAATAGTTTTGAAAATCTAGAATCGAATCATGGTTTATTTCATCATAAAATTAAAATAAAAAAAGTCAGATTAACCAAAGCTGTGTTTACAAGAGATCTAACTTAAAATTAAAAACAAGAAAAAATTAATCGACGTTAGAAATTTAAATTTTCGTTTTTCATTTAAAATGGTTTTTGTGATGTCAGCTGAAAGTTTTTTTCGCAAGTCAGGTGACCTTTGATCGGAAAATTTGATAGTCAATCAACTGAACGATTCATTAGTGAGCGTTTCATTGACATAAAGTTGCTTTGAGTTCAGTGGATGCTTGGTTGGTGAAGAGGACTAGATGGTTGATGGATGGGCTGGTGAGGAGCGCTAGATGGTTGATGGATGGGCTGGTGAGAAGCGCTAGCTGGTTGATGGATGGGCTGGTGAGGAGCGCTAGATGGTTGAATTGAGAGATTGTCTGGACACCCATGCTTGCTTGTTGTTGTATTGGTGTCTGTTGTTGTTGGTAGAGGTGTGGTAGTTGTAGTGAAGAAATTATGTCGTTTTGTTGCGGTTGCAAAATGTTGTATTTTTTTGTTGCTGCAAACGTTACCGTGTCTGTTGAAAATGTTGAGGTTGTTGAAGTTATCGGTGTGGTTGTTGCAGTTGGAAAAGATCAATTTCGTTGGAATTTTCCTTCAAAAACCTTTGATGAGTTTCCGTTGGGCGCCAATCGAAAGGGATTTGCTTTTATTGTTTTATACGACGATAAAAGAACAAAAGAGGTCCTTTTTTATAAAGCGGACTCATCACAACGAAATAATACTATGCATACGAGATGTGCTATGCGTCCTAGCGTCCAATCTACACTTAAATTTCCCATGACATTTGAATTTTGCTCAAGTTCTTTTTGTTCTCTTGTTTCATTTTTTTTCTTTGTGACATTTTCTGTAACATGAAACATTTCTCAATATTTATTTGATGTGAATGTAAACTATTTTATATAACTCAGTATTTAATCGATTTAATCTAATCTAATCTAATCAAATCATTTGTATAGCGCTAATCTACACTGTTCAGGAGCACTCAGACTAATTCCTACTCTAAACATTTAACAGTTTAATCAGTTCGTTGCCATTCATTATGGTGAATTTCATGCGCATTCTACACTAACTATTGTTACCTTATGGGTTTTCCGTGTTTGTCTTTTCTGCATCTGCGGCATAACGATTGGCCTGTTCCGTTTTAAAGTGTGATCGGGTGAGCCAGGTTTGAGTTCTAAAAGCGGTAACTCAATTTAAGTACAGATGCTGTCCTAGAGTGTCCAGTCTTCTAGTAGTCCACAGCGAGTAAAACCGTTTTCATGGGAGCTCCTTTGAACATAGTGCCAAAGAGCGCGTTACAAATGTCTTGGTTAGATGGCATATCCCTTATACTGGTCCATGGTGATAATCACAAAACGGTGCCATGGATGCATTTTTGGCGATGAGAACTGTTTATGGTTGCAGAAAAAATTTGATGTGGGTATGGTGGGTTTGTTACTTAGTCATTTGTGAAAGTTGGTTGTATGCCGATGACGCTGATCCTTCATGTTCCACACTTCATCTAACATGGCTTGAAAAGTTGAAGGATGGATTTCTTATGAAACGATCTGTGATTCGTAATCTGTTTCCTTAGCGTGAAAGTTAGCGAGCTCAAGGATATAGCGCCATGGTCATGTTTTATCCGCGGTTAAGATCAAATGTTTTACCCTGACTGTTCACAAAGGTTCTGTTGAGAAGAACGCTCCAACACTTTTGAAATCTTCTGTTCGAGTTAAAAATTTTATTTTCTGTTTTTACTTACAGTCATAACTTTTTCTATTTCAATATAAACTTCACAAATTGAATTTATTACTACGAACAATCAAACTTTCAATTTTAATTTTCGTAACAAAACTTTCCAGTCGAGAAAATGGAGAATTCCTTTGAAATGGAGTCATCAGCATAATATTCCATACATTTTTGGTCCTTTTAAAGAATCTACGAGTGAAACGTCGATATTCGACGTGAACAAACGCCTCGTGTTGTTACTAACAAGTTATTCCTGACAGACTATTTTAGAAAGCCTCTTCAAACAAGTGGTAACAGGTTTATATTTTTATTGCATAATAAGCAAGAAGGCTTCATCGATTGGCGATGCTCTGGAACAGGAAGTGCACGTTTTTTTTGTAGTTACTTACGGAAGCCAGAGTCTCCTGGTGGTTCAAAAGCTTTTCCACGGACTTTCCATAATTGAGCATCACTTTTTCATCCACCACACCCGCCTGTGCACTCTTCACAGTGGCCTTCGCCTCTTCCTTCTTATCACCTTCTCCGTTCTCAGTGGCAGTCTCCGAGGCAGCTCCCTTGCCAGCCTGCAACAAGTGCAGCAGATCCTTCATGTTCCGATACGACTTGTTCACTGTCCACTTATACTGCAGCATGTCCTCAACTTCCATTTCGTCCTCCCATTCTTCTCGTTTCTGCAAACGAATGGCTCAAATGCTGAAAAAAGTCATGGAAGTTGAGAAAAAAATATGTGAATGGTATGTTCTAGGTTGTTGAAGATATGAAAAGATGATCAGGCTAACCAGAGATTCCTTGTAGAGAACGGAAAGAAGAAACCTAATGTAGTCATAATTCTGCTGCTTTGTTGGACATCTGAAAAAAACCTCAAGCTTGGAAATTTATAAATAATTATTTAAGTTTAATCAAACATGAACCTCAGCACTGTTTGAATAATCATTCAGTAAAAGTACAAAGCTTTCAAATATTGACTTTCCACTGGTGATGATTAGGGTGTCTTGGTGGCGTACACAGAATCGACTGGTCAGTCGGAGAAATTTTTCTTTAGCTACTTTTGGCAAATGCAACCTTGAAATTTTCACCTGCAGAATTCATTGCATTTTATATGCGCTGATGACTTATTTTTAATGATTTAAACTTT
>OX387254.1:897814-900314 GCA_947562095.1 Branchellion lobata
AACAACAGCAACAACAAAAGCAGCAACAGCAGCAACAACAACAACAACAACAACAACAGCAAGGGGACGCACCAGTTCCTCCACTTTGGCAAGCATGGCCTCCTTTGCCTCATTGGCATTTTTCTCGTAGCCCTTGATGACGATCACATCAGCCGGGTTGATTTCTTCCTCGGCCTTTTCAACATCTTCCTCTTCTTCCTCTTCCTCCTCTCCCTCCGCAGCGGTGGAAGGAGCTCTGTTGCCGAAGTTGGCATTTGATGTGGCCCTCTCAGGGAACTTGATGTTGACGTTGAACTGGTCCCTGATGGCGTTGATGCTGGCGCCCTTCTTGCCGATGAGCATGAAATGGTGTCTGTGGGGTATCACCACCTCCAACGTGAAGTTCCTCAACTCCTGTGTGTGTTTGTGTGTGTGTGTGTGTGTGTGTGTGTGTGTGTGTGTGTGTGTGTGTGTGTGTGTATGTGTGTGATTCGTGGCGTGATGTTGTAATTGTTCCACCACAACCATAAATGCCATAACTCCCTGATAACCGGCAAAAGCAACTCCACCAACAACCCCCAGCCCCAAAAGTGCCCCAAAATTCCACCACCAGAACTTCACACAGCTTCACCTCCACAACTCACCCTATCCTTGCGTTCTTCCACGATGGCCTTGACCTTCTTGAAGAGTTCCTCCTTGGCAGCAGGCAGTGAGGCGGCAGGTCCTGAAATCCTGATCCAGTCGTTCTTGTCGCACTGCGGAGGCACCATCAAGTTAACTCCAAAGTCCGTCTGGATCTGTGTGTGTGTGTGTGTGTGTGTGTGTGTGTGTGTGTGTGTGTGTGTGTGTGTGTGTGTGTGTGTGTGTGTGTGTTGGTGTGTGTGTGCGCGAGCGGGTTGGCGGATGAAAAGAAAAATGTATGTGGATGGATGAAAGAAAATGTGTGAGTTCAACCGAGACCAACACCACCAACGCTACACCATCACCATCATCACCACCAAAAACAACACTTGCGCCAACATTCCAAACAACACCACACCACACCACCACAACCACCACCACACCATGTCACCACCACCACCACCACCACCACCACACCACACCACGTCACCACCACCACCACCAACTCCACCACACCATGTCACCACCACCACCACCACCAACTCCACCACACCATAGCACCGCCACCACCACCCCCAAAAAATCCCCAACCTTTCTAATGAAGGCACCCTGTTGTCCAATGATTTGTCCATGGAAGTCATGTTGGATTTCCACCTGTTCTGTCACAGGAACAAGGTCCTGTGGTGGGTGGGTGTAATGGATGGGTGTAATGGATGGGTGTAATGGATGGGTGTAATGGGTGGGTGAATTGGTGGTATTTTGGTAGGCGGATGAATGTTGTGAATAATAATATGAGAGATACGTTTTATAATGAAGAGTCACACTTTAAAGAAATCAAAAACATAAACAATTCTCAATGTGAGGCAAAAACTGGAAAACATCTCCAAAATAATAATAATAATAATAATAATAATATTAATAAAAAAAAAATAATAATAATAAATAATAATAATAATAATAATAAAAATAATAATAAAAATAATAAGACTTCAATGGATTCCTTAAAAACAACTCACCAGCATGGCTTGCTTGGCGGCCTCACAGTTGTCGGGGAGTCCTGAGACGACGATGACGTCACAAGGAGGTGGTCGCTCGTCGCCTGTGACGCAATTGCCGTCCGTAGCCTCGGTCTCTGGGCCTCCGTTGGAGAGCTTGGCTGTGGTGGGTCGGTTTGATGGGGGTTTGATGGATGGTGGTGGGTTTGTTGGATGGTGGGTGGGTTTGTTGGATGATGGTGGTGGTGGGTTTGTTGGATGGTAGTGGTGGGTTTGTTGGTGGTTGGAGTGGTAGTTGTAGAACCATGTTAGCGGTATATGCAGAGTTCAAAACATGAAATTTAAACGGCTTTGAGCGTTCTCTCCATGGACCACACTAACCACACGTCATCATATCACACAAGCCATACTACCATAACCACCCTAACAACTCCAAACCACCCCAACAACAACAAACCGCACCAACCACACCACACAACACCACACCACACCACACCCCACCAACAACACCGCACCAACACCACACCACACCACACCACACCACACCACACCACACCACACCACACCACACTCACCTCTCTCGGGCAGCTTGATGTTGACATTGAACTGCCTTGTGATCTCCTGGATCTTGCAACCCTTGGCTCCCATGATGTTGCCGTGGTGCTTCTGAGGTATCACTACCTCTATCGTCACCTGTGACTCCTGTGTGTGTGTGTGTGTGTGTGTGTGTGTGTGTGTGTGTGTGTGTGTGTGTGTGTGTGTGTGTGTGTGTGTGTGTGTGTGTGTGTGTGTGTGTGTGTGTGTGTGTGTGTGCGTAAAAGCAAAAAAAATTAATCAAAAAACAAAAACAAAAAATATCAAAAAAATAAAGTGAAGCGCCTCACCAGGTCAGCGACCTCCTTTTC
>OX387254.1:910314-922814 GCA_947562095.1 Branchellion lobata
ATCGGACTTGACTTGGATGGCAGTGCGAGCCCTTTCGATGCCCTCTTTGGTGCCGATGACCTCGATGACATCCGAGGCATCGTCAGGTCGAGGCAGTCGAATGCGTGTGCCAGTCTCCATTTCAAGCTGCTCCCTTATCTTGTTCTTGGTGCCGATGATGTAGCGATGGTGCTCCTTGGGAATATGCATCTTCAAGTTGCCCTGTGATGGGTGATGGTGGTGGTGGGTCGGTGATGATGATGGTGGTGGGTCGGTGATGATGGGTGGTGGTGGGTTGGTGATGATGGGTGGTGGTGGGTCGGTGATAATGGGTGATTTCAATAACCATTATTGTTAGTAAGAGTAGCAGTGTTAGTACTATTAATTTTATTTATACTATTTACTATTATTATTATCATTATCATTATTATTAATATTATTATTATTATCATTAGTAGTAGTAGTAGTGGTAGCAGTAGTAGTAGTAGTAGTAGTAGTAGTAGTAGTAGTAGTAGTAGTAGTAGTAGTAGTAGTAGTAGTAGTAGTAGTAGTATAAAATACTATCATAGATAGTAGTTGAAGGTTTTATTATCACAGTAGTGACCTGCTGCTGCAACTGCTGAGTGAAGTCCTTACGAGCCCTCATCACCGACTCTGCCTTGCCCAACACAATCACCGACAAGCTCTGGTCCTTCGAAACACTCATCTCAATCACCACATCTGTCGGGAGGAAGTTGCAAGGTGAGGGAAGAGAAGGAAGAAGAAGAGTTTTGATATTTTGTTTGACTTGTGCTCTGTTTGTTTTTATTTGCTCTAACTGATAAAAACTAATGGTTTTTATTGAGTGTGTTGGAAGTGAATTGAGGATAAAATTGAAAAAAAAAGTTTAGGTAGGTGTGTATAAAAATGTCTTTTGGGGTGGCTGTTTGGGTGAGGGTAGTTTGAATGTCTGAAGAGTCAACTTTGACAAGCCTCACACACCGTGCTTATTCATGATCTCGGAAACAATGGAATTCTGCATCTTGTGGTCTCCAAACACATCCTCATTCTGGAACCTACGTTCCTCTTTAGGAATGATGAACACCTGCACATGAAAATAATTTTAAATATAAGAAAACATTTTAATTTTAACTTTAAATACTTTGGGAAAATTGAGTAAACTTTATTTTTTTTAAATAAACACCAAGGATATCTTGTCTCAGACACACATGCAAACACACAGATATAGAGACATATGAAAGAACATAAACATGCACACAGACCTGGGTGACCATAGATGACTTGAGAGCCATGGCAGGACCACCTTGGACGGTTGGCTGCCTGGTCCACTGTGAAGGGGCACACTCACCCAGACCATTGCTTGCACCATTACACAGCGGAGGAAATGCCTCTGCATATGTGGGCTCACTTGTCTCTTGTGCCTTCTCAACAGGTGTTTCAAAGTCTTCCATCGTGATGCAAGTTCTACAGTAGGGTCTGGATAAACGTTTTAATAAACGCTTGAAGAAGAATTAAATTACAGTTTAAAAAATCATGTCAAGGTTATTTTTGTCCATTTAAATTTCTGTTGTTGTGAATTTCGGAAATTCAAATACATAATAGTCGCGAAATCGAATGAGTATGATAACTAAATATTTCTATTTAAGTTATAATCTAATTTAAAGGGATTACTTTTGCCACGTATTCTAACACGAAAAGCCCTTTTTTGGCTTTCAAAAATAATAAACAAGAACTTTTTTCATTACACTTATTTAAACGTTCGTTATAAATGTAATTTTCACTAAATAACAAAATTTGAAAGTGTCAAAGAACCTTCAACGTTTCATAACACTCGCCAACTCACAACTAAAATCGGAAAATAAATTCGATCAACTTACTAGTACTGTTGCCAAAAAGTCCGTCCGGGAATTATTCTGATGAATTTGCAAGTATTATTTTGGCTGGTTTTACCTTACCAACGACAAAATAAAAGAAGATAGGTAAGAGCGAAGTTGACGTTGATGCCACGAAGCAGTGCCGTGATATTAGAACAAGTTTCGAACTCTAAACAAATAGTGATGGCAAACTTAAAGCTATATATAATACGGGTCAAATGATTCAATCACCGGTTATAGACTTTTTAAAAAGTTTCTAATATTTTTTGAAACTATTCAATATGTATTTTGAAAAATAGTAATTTTAATTTCAAATGACAACTTAGGAAACAAGTTTTTTTGTGTTTTACGATAATGCTATACAAGCTTTTCACTTTTTTTTACTTGTTCTTGCACATATTAATGTAAAAGGAGGCTTACACTAATATATCCTTATTATACTTCTAAATGAATAATTGGGCTGAATGTTTCACGACGACAACGAAATCGTGAAAGTAAGCAAGTAATGAAATATGCGTGTCTATAAAATATCTATCAATCCGGAGTTTGTTTATAATGTTCGCACGATTTTTTTTGTTTATTGTTAATGGAAAAATCATTAATAATCTAGAAAAAGATGTACAGTTTTTTTTTCAAGCTCACAGAATAAGAAACAATTTTCTAAACGGCTTAGGAAGAAGTGTTTTCAACGACAACTATACAAACACGCTTCTTGTATGTAGTCAAAATTAAGGTGTCATAGCCTATACAACCAATTCTAAATAAAACGTTAACAAGTTGAGTTAGTTATTTGAATAAATCAACCTAAAAACATCATTTTCATACTGCTATATATTATTCAGCCACAAACTCACTTTCGTCTTCATCGTCCTCACTAACGCCAGGTGAACGGAGACGGCCGAAGGATATAAAAGCAAATTGAAGCTTCTTTGGTTTTAAAACGGGCGATTCCTATCAACGATTCCTACTTAGGCATTAGAAATAGTTGGAAAGGGAATTTTGATTTCTATTAATCACTTTTATAAACGTTGTGCTTGGCATGAATAAAAGCTTATCAGTTTAAAACAGAAAAATATCGTTTTCGAGACAATATGAAAAACTGTATTTGAGGCAAATCGGCATTTGAATAGTCACTTGAAGACACCTTGAAGATGCGATCAAGCTGTGTTTATACAAGGAATCTTTCCGTCTTCTTCTTCTTCATCACCGCCACATCGGTTTTCGAAGGTAACAATTGTGAAACAGAAAGATTTGTATCATAAGAATTGTGGTGTCGTTATTTTTCTTCTATTCATTTCTCTTTTTTTCATTTTTTTCTTTTTCTTTTTCTCCAGACCTTTTCTCCCTTTTCTCTTCTCCCCTCTCTTTGTTTTTTCAATCCGCTCCATCATCTAACGTTTCACAGTCGACAAAGTCGTAGGCGCAGGCGAGATGACAACTTGTGTATCTTTCATGCATCACTCGGCATACAGTCTTCCTCTCTCTTTGTTTTCTCTTTGTTTTCTCTTTGTTCTCTCTTTGTTTTCTCTTTGTTCTCTCTTTGTTCTCTCTTTGTTCTCTCTTTGTTTTCTCTTTGTTTTCTCTTTGTTCTCTCTTTGTTTTCTCTTTGTTCTCTCTTTGTTCTAGAATACCACTGCCTAAAAATTAAAAATTTAATTTTAAAAAACTCGTGTCACCTAATCGCATGGCGCTATTGAACAGTGTGTAATCAGCGCTATATAAATGATTTGATTAGATTATATAGCGGTTTTTTATACCACATAAAACATAAAATAAAATAATAAACATTCATATAAACTGTTGAACAAAAACTATTTTATAAACCCTTGACTTTTCTGCTTTTATTCGACATTTTTTTGTATTTTTTTTCAAAAATTAATCTCGGCTTTTATATTTTTTAATTATACTCCTGATAATCTCTTTGAATCGGCCATGAAGGAGAAGCGAACCTTTGAAGTTTTAATAATTTGAAATTAAATTGAAAGTAAATAATCTTTTCAAGCTTTCATTATCCTTCACTCCTTCTCAATCTTTTGTACTCTCCAATTCTTTGCGTCTCAACCGATCCTTTTATCAGCCTCTTTCAATTCAATTAAACTCGCCATGGTAGTATTCTTATTCTTACTACTATTATTATTCTTATTAGTCTTATCCATATTGTTTGTTATTATTATTATTATTATTATTATTATTTTATTATTTATTTATTTAAATTGTTATTTATTGTTTCTATTATTCTCTCTTTTATCCCCAATTATTAATATTTAGTTTTAACTTTTGTTGCGACCACCGAAATATTTAAAAATGACTCACATGGCAGTTCAAAGGCCTGGGGTCCTCGTGCATCCATCATTCTCCCCTCCCTGAGGATACAGTCGTTTCAAAGTCAATTTGCTTTGTTCTTTCCTCCTTTTTTTAATCTTTTTTTAATTTAAAAAAAAATTATTTTTGATAATTCGTTTTCAAATTATGTTTTTTTAATTTCATTTTTTCCATTTTGAGTTTTTTCTCTTCAAAGAAACCTTTGTGAGTGCAAGTAAACTGACGTCATATTTGATGAAGAACATCTGCTGTGTTCAACTTCACTTTCGTATCAAAGAAACTTCCATGTTCCGCCTCTCTTCTATACTTTCAACTTCAGCACCAAAGAATCATTAACACTAAAAATAAAAATTGAAAAATCTTCAAATGAAGCATTGAAGGCAAAATAAGCCATCATCCCAACTTCAATTAGACATTTTTTCAACTCCTCAAAGTGACGTCACAACGGCAAGAGGATTAACAAAGGACCTTGAAGGGGGATACATTACAATACAAGACAAAACATTACAATACAATACAATACAATACAATACAATAAAATACAATACAATACAATACAATACACGAAAATACAATACAATACAATACAATACAATACAATACAATACAATACAATACAATACAGTACAATACAAAAAAATACGAATATTATTATAGTGGCATAAACCCCGTAGAGCTTCGAGGCCACAGAAGAATATAACAATACAAAATAAAACAAAGACCAGTTTGGTTCTTGTTGCTCGCCACTGAAACACAGAAACTTGAAAAACTTAATTGAAATTTCAAAGATTTTCACCCAAAATTGAAACTTCAAAAGTACAAACTGGTGAAGTTTCCGCCGAAACTCAAAACATTCAACTTCGTGTTTTCAATTTTCGGAGCACACGTCAACAGGAAAAATTTTGTAGTTTTTAATGAAGAAGCTTTTCTGGAGAGGGTTCAAATAAAGTTGCGAATTAAAAAAGGAATTAAGTAAGAACGATTCTGACTTGCAAAACTGAAAAAATAAAAAAATTGGAAAAGAATAATAAGTAAATAAAACTTGGAAACAAACAAAAATAAAAACATGGAAAACAAAAACACACTAACCCCCGCACAACCACACCTAACCACACATACAACCACACCTAACCACCCACACAACCACACCTAACCACACACACAACCACACCTAACCACACACACAACCACACCTAACCACATACACAACCACACCTAACCACACACACACAACCACGCCTAACCACACACACAACCACACTTAACCACCCACACAACCACACCTAACCACACACACAACCACACCTAACCACACACACAACCACACACTCACCTTTCCAATTCAACACCCATTCGACAATCCAATCAACCATTATTCATTGGCCACCAGAGGCTCTCAGGTGCGCATGCGCATACTCTCAAGACTGTTGCACAGCTGCAAGGGGCATATATCCGAACGAACGATCGCCGCTAATTGGTCACCCTTTTTCCCTCCCTACGCCCGTCTTGCACTTCTACGCTATGTCTTCTCTACGTCATACTTTCATTATTTCCACACTATTTCTACCACGCCTTTCCACAACTTTTCACTCCACCTTTCACACCACTTTCCACACCACTTTCCACACCACCTTTCATACCTCCTTTCACCCCACCCCCTCACTTCTCCACTACCTCTCACACCACTTTCCACACCGCCTTTCACACCTCCTTTTACCCCACCTTCTCACTACTCCACCACCTCTCACACCACCTCTACACCACCCCTCACACCACCTCTACACCACCTCTCACACCACCTCTACACCACCCCTCACACCACCTCTACACCACCTCTTACACCCCCTCTCACACCACCTCTACACCCCTCCTCCACTACTCCACCACCGCCTCACTGCTGCATCATTACCTCCACAACACTTCTATTCTTCTTATTCCTCAGCACATCACTATTTTCACACCCCTTCATCAATATTTCATCACGTCCTCATTGACCACTTCCGCAACACCTCTGCATTACCTCTTCATCTCTCCTTCACTACTTCTACAAGCTGTTACTGTATGTGCGTGCGTGCGAATTTTTACAATTATCAGCTCGAAGCTGTCAGAGCTAGAAACAATACAATACAATACAAACACGAATATTATTATAGTGGCATTAACCCCGTAGAGTTTCGAGGCCAAAACAGCACAAAAAGATCATTGGAGTGACGTTATTTATTTATTTAATTATTTATTGAGTGATGTAAACCACCTGCGTTGCATTACTTATTTTTGCATTTCTTCATTTTGCATTGTATTGCCTTATTTTGTATTGTATTGTCTTATTTTGTATTGCATTACCTTATTTTGTATTGTATTGTTTTGTTTTGTTTTGTATGCATTGTTTCGTAGTTCATTTTTTTATCGTTTTGCAATGCATTGTTTCGTATTTCATCGTTTTGCTTCGAAGTGTATATTTTTGTATCATACAGTTTTCATACGCTTCATAAATTGTTTAGTTGTATTTTGTAGCGCCATCTGTGAGACGGCCTTTTAGGAATTATTCACATTAACTCAATTATTTCAGTTTGAATAATTTAAAAAAATTTTAAAAAAAATTAAAAAAAGATTAAAATATTAAAATATAAAATAGATATTTGCTCATGTTTTTAATTATCAGCTTTTAATTTTTCAGTTTTTCCGGTTTTGTTTCATTTAAAGGGTTGCTTTAAACCCTTGTGTTTCGAAACAGCCTGTGTTAATTTTTTAAAATTTAATTTCAGAATAATATTTTTTCGATACGCTTGGGATAGTAACGTTATTTTCGTTTTTTAGTGCTAAATCTGTTTTTATACAATAATCCACGTGTGATCTTGCCTCTGAAAACCCGATTAGCGATAAATCGTTTTAGGATCGGCAGACATCCAAAGGAGTGGAACTACCGAGGAAGAAGAGCAGGTAGGAAGGTAGAAGAAAAGTGTGCCAGACAAAATAAAGACCGCCATAAACTGATTCCACTTGTTTCAAGACGCCATCAGGCTCAGTAGACTGGATCTCAAGTTTTAATTGGGTTTCGGAACGTGAGATCACTAAATAAAAATAATAAAGTGGAAGATGTGGTAGAATTCATTCAGAATCTCAACATAGATGTGGTGGTCATGGCAGAAACACGTCATGACCCGGAGTCAATCGGCATAAGTAAGTTAGCGGAGCCGGGGTCTTAGGGTCTTCAAGAAAGCAAGGCCAAGACTTCCCGAGTCAATGAACACACTGTTCACCAACCATGGAGGAGTGGCAGTGGCTTTCAACTCCACGTTCCAGAGAATGCTGTTGAAGTTAACTTCAACTGCCAGTTTTGAAGATTATTGTGTGAGAACAAGCTTAAGCTCCAAGTCAGTCATCGGATTGGTTTTTTTATCGCACAGTAATACCTCTTCATTGTTTTACAAAGAATTTGAAAACACCTTGGGTCTTCTGGCCACATACAATGGAGAGATTTTGATTCTGGGTGATTTCAACGTTCTCTTGAAGCAGTCCGACAACACAGATGCACAAACATTTTTGAAAATTTTGAAGTTTCACGGTTTCGACTCATCCACAGACCAACCCACCCATAGATGTGTTTTACCTCTTTGCGTCAAATAAGATCCATCAAGGGATGTTTGACAATGGACTTCTTGAAGACACTTGCATCGGCCTTAGTGTTAAGTCGTGTTGACTATGACAACACGGCTTTAGTCAGCTTAACTAAGACAGCAACGCAGAGTATTCAATCCATAATCAATACAACAGCCAGGCTCATTACAGGAGTAAGAAAATATGATCACATTACCCCTGTACTCAAGGAGCTTCACTGGCTGAAAGTTGATGAAAGAATTGAATTTAAAATTGCTTTGCAGATGTATAAGTGCTTGTCCAATAAGGGCCCCGCGTATCTGACACGTGACCTAGTATGTGTTCAATAAATCCTTTTCCTGACTCCCCCATCATAGTCATATCATATTTTCAGAAACAATTATTTAACATAAATTACAACAATAAAAATTTCTTAGTGGCTTCAAAATCCTGTCGGGTTAATGCCACTATAAAAATATTCTTATTGTAATGTGTTGTATGATATTTTCTTGTCTTGTATTGTTTTGTATTTTATTTTTTTTTATTGTATTGTATTGTTCTTTTTAATTTTATTGTATTGTTTTGTATTTTATTGTTTTTTATTGTATTGTATTGTTCTTTTTAATTTTATTGTATTGTTTTGTATTTTATTGTTTTTTTTTAAATTTTATTGTATTGTTTTGTATTGTATTTTATTGTATTTATAAGGTGACTAAGCGATCAGTTGTTCATTTCGTCGACAATTCCTTTTTTCACATTGTCGCTTTGCAAACAAGTAAAAAATTAAAATGAATGAAAATTAATCTTGCATCTTCACCATCGTCACAAGCATCAACCACGCTGGAAAGTGCTTTCCGACGGCGTTTTAAGCGAAAATGGCGAAGTGGAAAAAAAAGAAAATTTTGATAAACTTTGAAAATAAAAATAACATTTCGGTTTGATATTTTGAGCAAAGATTGCCGAAATCGAAAAAAGATTTTGAAATCGAGTTAAACAAATAAGTCGCGGCGCCATGAGACGACGGACCAAAACGCCCTCAAGAATCACATTCATGGACCTAAGACGAATGATAACAAAAAAAAAAGAACTTACTTTAAAAATTTTTTTTAAAAAGTGAATAATAATTAAATTAAAAATAAATTAATTATAAAAACACATAAAAAACGATGAGATATTTTTAATAAAAAACAAAGTTTGAAAAATAATGTTGTCACATATTTTGCGGATTGTAATACGAAGCCATCAAGGCGGTCAAGGGATAACTTGTGAAAAAATCTTTTGTTTTGTAAAAATTTTCTATAAGTTTCTTTCAACACAGGATGAAAAAATATTCCGAGCTACTTTTAATCTTTGTTGAATGTTATTTATTCATTTTAAAACATAAAATTTAAAAAAAATTGGTTTTGTTTGAGGCGTAAAACGTACAAGACGCAATGAAACGCAGCGGTTGGTTCTTTATGAAGCGAGTGACAGAAAAAAGGCAGAGATGTCCGCACATTCAATTGAGTCCCTCAGAGCGCCTTTCAAAGACGCCGAATCATTTTTATCGCATTTCATCATCTCTTAAACGAATTTACTGTTACGTACGCGCATACATACGTGGTGCGTGTGTGTTTGTGTGTGTGTGTGTGTGTGTGTGTGTGTGAGTGTGTGTGTGTGTGTGTGTGTGTGTGTGTGTGTGTGTGTGTGTGTGTGTGTGTGTGTGTGTGTGTGTGTGTGTGTGTGTGTGCGTACGTGCGTACATACATTTGCACAAACAAATCCTCGGCATCTTTTACTTGCATGCAGTCGTCATGCATCTTCGGAACATGAAGGCACCAAACTGAGACACCCTTTCCTTCCGTTACCAGTCGCAAAAAAATATATATAAAAACAAAAAAAAACAAAAAAAAACAAAATAACAATAAAAAACAAAAAGAAAACAAAATCACAACAAAACAACAACAAAACCCCCAACAAAAACGACAAAATAAAACAACATTGACAAAACAACAATAACAACAACAATGAAAATAATAACAACTACAGTGAAAGCATGAATAATAATAAGTACAATAACAAAATCAACAACAAAATATACAATAACAACAACAATAACAACAACAATAACAACAACAATAACAACATCTACAATAACAACAACAATAACAACAACATTAACAATAACAAGAACAACATCTACAATAACAACATCTACAATAACAACATCTACAATAACAACAACAATAACAACAACAATAACAATAACAAGAACAACATCCACATAAAAAAAACACTAACAACAACTAAAAAAACAACAGCAATAACAACAACTAAGAAAACAACTGCAATAACAACAACAATAACAACAACAATATTCACAAAAAAAACAACAGAAACAACAATAACAACAACAGCAACAACAACAAGGTTCTGTTCTAGGTTCTGTTCTGATGTTTTAATAACGTTTCAAAAGAGAATGCCAAGATGGAACGTTGTCGAAAGTGCTTGAGTCCGTCAGCGGGTCCATGGCGCTTGTGGAAGCAGACGACTTTTTTCTTGTGAAGCAAAAGTGGAGAGTAAAAGCGGAAGTGTTTTGGAATAATAATTGTTATAAGCGCCTTTTAAGCTAACCTAGTTTGCAACCAGCACTGTAACAAATTAACCATTCATTCATTCATTCATTCATTCATTCATTCATTCATTCATTCATTCATTCATTCATTCATTCATTCATTCATTCAATCATTCATTCAATCATTCATTCATTCACTCATTCATTCATTCATTCATTCATTCATTCATTCATTCATTCATTCATTCATTCATTCACTCATTCATTCATTCATTCATTCATTCATTCATTCATTCATTCATTCATTCATTCATTCATTCATTCATTCATTCATTCATTCATTCATTCATTCATTCATTCATTCATTCATTCATTCATTCATTCATTCATTCACTTATTCATTCATTCATTCATTCATTCATCCATTCATTCATTCATTCATTCATGAAATCCATGCAGAGAGTCATGGCAACGCAAAAAAGTCATGAGTTCCAAAAGCTTTATTATTATTATTAATATTAAAATTGTTATTATTATTATTATCACTATTATTTATATTATTAATATTTATAGCAGTATCATTATCATTATTATTTATATTATTATTATTATTATTATTATTATTATTATTATTATTATTATTATTATTATTATTATTATTATTATTATTATTATTATTATTATTATTATTATTATTATTATTATTATTTTTATTATTATTATTATTATTATTATTATTATTATTATTATTATTATTATTATTATTATTATTATTATTATTATTATTATTATTATTATTATTATTATTATTATTATTATTATTATTATTATTATTATTATTATTATTATTATTATTATTATTATTATTATTATTATTATTATTATTATTATTATTATTATTATTATTATTATTATTATTATTATTATTATTATTATTATTATTATTATTATTATTATTATTATTATTATTATTATTATTATTATTATTATTATTATTTTTATTATTATTATTATTATTATTATTATTATTATTAATTTTATTTTTATTATTATCACTATTATTATTATCGTAATAAAAAAAACAAAAAAAATAACAATAATAATAATTATTATTATTATAATTGTAGTTATTTTTATTATTATTTTTATTGAATGAGGCGCTAAGGGTGAGAGAAGATGCGCGGATCTGTTCACGTGAGTGCTTCAATACCTTCCTGTAGAGGAGGTTGGAAGGATGGATGGGAGAGTGGATGGATGAGCGGATGAATGAATGAATGAATGAATGAATGGATGAATGAATGAATGGATGAATGAATGAATGGATGAATGAACGAACGAATGAATGAATGAATGAATGAATGGATGAAAAAATGAATGAATGAATGAATGGATGAATGGATGAATGGATGAATGGATGAATGGATGAATGAATGAATGGATGAATGAATGGATGAAAGAATGGATGAATGAATGGATGAATGAATGGATGAATGAATGGATGAATGAATGGATGAATGAATGGATGAATGAATGGGTGAATGAATGGATGAATGAATGAATGAATGGATGAATGGATGAATGGATGAATGGTCATCAACAACCTTCAACGGCCTCTGAAGATCAAAGATCAATGAGTCAACGATTTGCCTGATGGTTTTCTATGATGATGATGATATAGTTTTATTATTATTTTTTTAATTATTTATTTTTATTTTCCAATTTTTTTTTAAATTATTTTTTTGATTAAAAAAATTAAAAATAAATAAATTCTATTTGTGAAGCGCCAAGGCAAGCAACTGAGGCGCTACAAGGTGTCTTGAAAGCAGTAGAAGAGGTTAACGATGAAGCGCTAAAGTATGAATGATCAAAACCACAAGTCAGACTTCATGAGTTAGCAAAGTCTTACTAGTTTCTGCAATCTGGGGTTCTTTCCGGGAGTGGAGCTAAAACAGCCATCGCCATCACCGCCATCACCACCACCACCGCCACCACTACCGCCACCACCACCGCCACCACGGCTACCGCCGCCACCGCCACCACGGCCACCGCCACCACCGCCACCACGGCCACCGCCACCACCACCACCACCACCACCACCACCACCACCACCACCGCCACCACCGCCACCACCACCCCCATTGAGCTTAGCAGACTGCCACTTGAGGAAAGAAATA